>JABUQX010064655.1:5000-7500 GCA_015478945.1 Trachelipus rathkii
TGGAAATAATTTCCCGGATACAAAATGGAAAAAACTCATTCGAATGGAAGAAACAATGTTGATGGAAAGATATGATGGACTGTTACAATCTAGAGATATTTATCAATCAATTGTTGAAGTTTTAGAGAAGCTTGAATGGATCAAGATATTAAAACAGATTTAAAAAAAACTCAGATCATTTGAAGTCTGTAATCAAATGCAAATATGTTATAAGTTTATTTATGATTTCAACTTTATTCTCCTACACCCTTCCATTATGTATTATATATTGCAGTCTCTAGAATTAGTGACAGCAACTGCTTTTAATCATATTAAAAATGTGATGTTTGTTTTGAAAGATTTTCAAACAAACATCGATTAAACATTTTTGAGACATTTTGGAAGTTGCAACAGAACTTCTGCTTTCTGTTATTGAAGTAATGAGAATGCATCATATCAGAATAAAGGTTAAATGAAAAGATATAAGGCAATTACAATTTCTTTTTCTGATGATTTTTCAAATCAATTAGAGAGCAACTTTATGAACCATTAATCTTTGAGAAGTTACACATTCCATCGATAGCTATTAAATAATTTAACTACAAAATTGTCAATAATATAATATATAGTATATAATATATAATAATATATTTATATATATACTTATATAATAATATTTTACTATAATATATATGATATATATTTTATTATATTACTATATTATATTAATTATATAATATATATATAAATATATATATTCATATTATATATATATATATATTATTTAATATATATATATATATTATTATATAATAAATGTATATGATTATATATATATTATACATGATTATTATTAGTATATATACTCATGATTATATATAGTGCCTGGGGTGCTTATTTGAGAATTTGGCTCCTTTGGTAATGCCGGTATTAGATTTTTCTTTTATAATTATTATAATATTTATAATATCGATATTTTTTTTTAAATTGGGAAAGAAAGAAAAACCATGTAATTACGGATATTGATTATTCATTATTAATAATTACTCTTAATTATTGATTAATTTTTCATAATATTCGATTATTTTATATTATTTCTTAATTTTTTTATTTTTCCTTCTTTGGAAATTTTTGGCCGGCCCCGGTCGATAATGTATTTAATGTAGTTTTGTTGAATAAATTATTTTGTTAACAAGAATTCCAATTTCAAAATGAGTGAAATTATATGATTAGTTTCACAAGCTTATGTTACTGTAGAATTTCCTATTTACCATGCTGGTCCTTTGCAATTGCGACTTTTATCTTGTTTCCAATTCTTTAAATGGGCATCTTCCATCTATTATCTTATTAGTACTGATGAAATTGTTTTCATTGTTAGTGGTTTTATTACTTATCAAAAACCTTCTTGAAGAGTGAAGTAATTCCACGTCATTCATTAGAATGTATATTGCCTTTTTTCTTTCGTATTATATATCTTTTGAAAAAAGTTTTAAACAATTGGCTCTTGACGTGTTGTTAAATCTAAATTATAAAATATGAATAACCCAATTAAATATTTGCAAAAGAAAATATTAAAACCTATTGTTTATTAATTAAAAAGTAACTTCACAGAATATTAAATAATATTAAAAAAATTAAAATCTTTAAATTTATCATTAAAAATAAAAAATATTGATATTTTTAAAAAAAAATAATATTAATTTATTAAATAAGATCAATATTTTTTACAAATAAAAAGTCGATTATAAAAAATAATCATAAGTCTGATTACCCTGGCCAAATAACCAAAGAAGGCCTATATATATATATATATATATATATATATATATATATAATCTCAATCTCAGCTTGAAAAAAATTTCTGCTTATGACCCTGTATATACGTATATATATATATAATAATATATAATATATATTATATATATAATATATATATATATATATTATAGGTTTATATATATATATAATATATACATAATAATTATATTTAATCATAACTTATATATATAATAATTCCGTTGATTAATTATGTGTTTAGTATATTTGACTAACAGCATTGGCAAGTGCTGGGATGGAATTTTTTCCCGGGCTCCTCCCCAGTTTCGGCGCGGTTTGCGCCAATTAGTTGTCAGGTTTTGTCGTTTAGTTTATGGCGGAGCATGGTGTAGTCTGTGGGTTTATGGATGTGCGGTAGGGTAGGGAATGGGTGGTTGTGCGTTCTAAAGTCATTGCAGCATTTAACATATATATATTATAATATTTTATTTATATAATAATATATATATATATAATTATATATATAGTTATAATATTTAATATATATATATTATATATATATATATTTATATATATATATAATATATCATATTATATATATATGATGAAAGAGAAATTTACCTGCTAATAACCCTTAGTCTGTGAAGGAAATAAGCAAAACATTTGCAAATCATCTAAGAAATATATATATAATAATATTTATTTTTCAGATCTTATTCGTTTTGAAATTATTAATATCAAAGAT
>JABUQX010064655.1:12500-15000 GCA_015478945.1 Trachelipus rathkii
GTTTTGTTTCTTTAAACATTTTGTTTTTACTAAAAAATTTATTCTTTTTATGTTTATAACTTAAAAAATTTGCATTTTACATACCCTAAAGCAGTAAATCAGTAAATCAGTTAATCAAACCACCCACTCTAACCTCCTACCCTTCCATGATCTATTGATCTATTGATCAATTGATTAAAGTCATATTTTTTATTAAAATTGTTATGTTTTACATACCCTAAAGCAGTAAATCAAACCATCCAACCACCTTCTGTCCAACCATACCCTCATAACCTTCTGTGGTCTATTGATCTATTGATGATATATTGATCTATTGATTCAGGTCATATTTTACATACCATAAACATGTTTTGTACCTAAATCAGTAAATCAGTAAATCAAACCATCCAACCACCTTCCTGTCCATCCGTGATCTATTGATCTATTGATCTATTTTTTAGTAAAATTGTAATGTTTTAATACCCTAAATCAGTAAATCAGTAAATCAAACCACCCAACCTACACTTCTGTCCAAACATGATCTATTGATCTATTGATCTATTGATCTATTGATCTATTGATTCAGGTCATATTTTTACTAAAATTATCATGTTTTACATACCCTAAATCAGTAAATCAGTAAATCAAACCAGTCATACCACACCCCCCCTCATCCATGATCTATTGATCTATTGATTCAAGTCACATTTCGAGTATCATTTTGGATAAACATAGCATAAAAATAAGTTCTTTATATACTAACCAACGAATATATGCTAACGTAACAAAGTTTTCACATTAATAAAACTACTTAGCATCAACTGAACTAAGAATATAATGTAAAATGTTAAGCCTAACAGCTTACGCGAGTAAACTACTAACATTAACAAAGTTCCACGCTTTACAACAGTAAAGTAACTAACATAGCATACAAAAACGTAACCTATTCATACTTTGTCAAGCATATCTCTAACATATCAATGTTAATTCTACATTAACTTGGTAATATTTAACAAAAATTTATCATAACCTTCTCTAATTATCATACAGACCAACGAATATATACTAGCGTAACAAAGTTTTTTACATTAACATAATAATATTTAACAAAAATTTATCATAACCTTACCTAACTATCATAATCCCCAACGAATAATTACAAACATAACAAAGTTTTATCCAAACATAACATAAAAATAAGTTCATTGAATAAAATATCATAGTAAAGTGTAATAGTTTACTGATCCTAAAGCAGTAAATCAGTAAATCAGTAAACCAATAGAGGTGTTACCGCTCCCCCTTCATGATCTGTTGATCTATTGATCTATTGATACAGGTCACATTTCAGTATCATTTCGGATAAACATATCATAAAAATGTTCTTTATATACTAACCACCGAATATTGCTAACGTAACAAGTTTTCACATTAATAAATACTTAACACACAACAGCCGAACGAATAAACAGCCATCATTAACAACTTAACCAATAAAGCGAACATAGGGGAAGTAAAACAAGTTTTCATTTTTATAACATATTTTCATTGAAAAGAGTTATATAAATACATAAAAACATATAAGTTTATTTTAAATATATTAATTCATCTAAGCAGGAGACATGGGATTCAACATAAACTGAGCATGTTCTATATATCTCTCCAGAGATTCAACCCCCTTTGAAAGGATGTAAGTATAAATGCATTCTGCAACACTAAACCATTTTTCTGCATATTTTGGTTCAACAGCATGCACTCTCTCACTCTCATAAGCCAGAGAGAAGTAAACTTATCCATGTTGCTAGTTATTAACACACTCCTGTATACCTCATTATACGGAAAACCACATATTTCAGTGTAAATATCGTAGATTACCCCATGAGCTATATGTATTAAGTCCTCAAGTATATCGACGTCGTCAAGATGTGATGTTAATTCGTTTTTCATTTTAATCAAAGCTGTAATATTTTCAGATGTTCGAACTGTGAAACCTATACATGTATGCCAGAAGGGGACACTATCGATGGGTTTCCAATAGTTGCGTACATCAAGGCTTTTTACATTGTCACGCGACGAGAAAACAGCATCTATTCTATTAGAACCTCTCAAACTGTCTCCACCGCTAGATATTTTACAACGAGTCGATGTATCAGATGACACACACTTAGCCTTTACCCAGGCTCCTGTGATATCAATAATCTTGACGAATTCTTCAACAGAAATGAATAAGGGTCTATTATTTACACCTCCGGCTGGAATACAAATAATGTATCTGACTCCACTTGGTTTACGATTAAATATAAATGACACATCGTTGGAAATAACGAAGGTCCTCGTAAAGATATCACCAACAATCGTAGAGGAGGGGTGAGACGTCATCGTATCAACACAGCGAACAATATCCTACTGATGAAACTCGAGTGTATAAACAGTCCCCAAATGTAATGAGATTCTTTCTTTCAACCAATCAGAAGAAAGTAAACAAGAATACGACGTACGAACAAACCATATCAGGTCAGAGAAG
>JABUQX010064656.1:0-7500 GCA_015478945.1 Trachelipus rathkii
TATTAATATAATATTAAAATAAATTAAAAAAAATAATAATTAAATCATACAATAATATGAAAATGAATTAATATACAGAATATTTACATCAATAGGAAAATGAAAAGTATTCTATTAATCCAGGGATAATGAGAGACATGTTTGGGTGGTCCTAACGATTCTTAGGGTCAAGTCTGGCTGCTCTCATATCATTGTACGAATAGAACAAATTACTTTAGATCCACAAGGATTAATATAAGTTTCCAAAAGTTTGCAGATGATATAGCAAATTGGCTACTCAAAAGGATTAATGATGGAATGGTATAAAGACTTTAAAGATAAGGAGGTGAGCAGTATAATTCGTTGATGGATGTAGCATTGTTCATTCCTTCCTTCCACCACCCTAATAATTTTTTCCTTTCCGCCTCATTCATATCGTTGCTTTCCAAAAACTAAATCTTCTTCCTCATAATCCATGGGTCGAATCGTTCGCCATATTCTCTGGCCATTACAAGGTAGAGAAAGTGCCTGCTATTCGAATGTGGAAAAATTCTCCGATCTCGCTATCACTCTCAGGCTAATTATATTTTATCATTCAACCAGACATAGAAATCGCTTGCACGGGAATCCTTCGACGAGCAAATAGACTGGCTTTTATCAAAGGAATGCGCCTAACTCCCTTGGTTATTTCTATATGACAAATCTTTCATCTCTAGCAACTTTCTGTAAATCTGCCTTTCCTCCCTCTTATAATTCGAACCTGATCAATGTGGGTTGCTCCCATGAGATAAAGGCTAATTAACTTCTTCCGCGGCTCCTCGTCGCTCCATATAACTCTCTACTCTCAATACCTACACGTTCTTCCCTCCCCTCAGTGTTGTGTAAAGCTCTCTACTATAAGTCAATCGAACGCTATAATATCAGAATAAAAGGAAGCTCGCTCTGGATACTCTTTTCTAAAATATCTGCCGCAAGCCCTGCATAGCTCTCACTTGTATTCTCTATAAAAAGATCTTTGAAAACCCTTCTCAACTCACCTTCTAGATTTCATCTGGAAATCTCACACCTCGATCGCGCCATGGTACGTCAGGCCTCTCGTTGCCACGAAGTTCCTAACTGGCGATATAACATTTCCTATCAACCGATTTAGGGGTTTTCGCCTTAGCGAACTACGGGGAGACGTCTGGCGGTGGTGTGCGTTGACATACGTCAAGCAAGCATTGACCGAGTATTGGCGCACGCCACACTGCATGCTCCAAGATCCCCTCTCTGGCGGGTCTTCGCCATCCTATCTCGTTGCATTACTAAATATAAGCTTCTTTCAAGATCGCGAATCACAGACATCTATCGTGCTGCTTGTTGATGCGCTGAACTTGTGCTTTCTTTCTTTTTCCTGTTCAAGTATCGGCTTAGGGTCATGACCAGGCGTAATCTGCTTACTTATCTTTACACTAACTACTTACCCCTACTCCTCATTAATGATCTTCTCACTACAACCCTCTACCTTCTAATCACACTCGTATTTCTCCAGAGACTCGACGACCCTTCATAGAGAGTCCAATCACTTATAACTCATCATCAATTCTAACCCCCACTTTTAACTTATCGTGGAGAATTGCATTCGTTCTTAACTATCTTCCGATTTTTAATTTAACACGCTGATAAGCAAATAGAAAATAACCTTTGGTTGGAAATTACAATTGCTTTAAAAAAAAAGACGCACGGCCAAAACTTTTAACAAAATCATCACTTCTCACCAAAAAATAAACCATATATAAGAAAAAGCCTAATCAAAACTTTCACTGTCTCTTATCGGACGGTTCATTGTAGTCTCTCACTGTTAAAACAATATAAAAAACATACCTTATAGAGGGCCTTAACGAACAAAGAAAAATATT
The DNA here is from genome assembly GCA_015478945.1 of Trachelipus rathkii. Lineage (NCBI taxonomy): Eukaryota > Metazoa > Arthropoda > Malacostraca > Isopoda > Trachelipodidae > Trachelipus > Trachelipus rathkii. The sequence goes on from JABUQX010064656.1 coordinate 1,878, forward strand.
TCTTATGGAAAACCTCACATGGGTGCACACACGGTTGATAGGGCAGCCTCAAAAAGAAACTAGAGAGAGGAAGTTTCTGTTTAGATCTGTGAGACTTTTTAAAACCTTTATTCTCAGTAATTATATGCTAAACCGCTAAGTAAAACAACAAAAGTGTCTCATCCCGCCCAAAAGTTATGGAGATACATACAGTTAGTCTTCTCATAATCTTAGGGCGGGGGCTCTTGAGTTTTCAATCATCTTCTGCTTTGGACAGGGGTCGAAGTCAAACGGCAAAAAGGCTATAAAGAGCTGCGTTCTGTCACTTTTCTAGTTCAAAAACCTTTTGAACCCTCTAGATCGTTTTGCGAGGCGATGTTGGTTTGCTTTTATATTCTCTATCATATAGGGTACGCTCCCAGTAGCGGCAAGCCAAACTGCTTCGAGGGAACCTTATCACTCCGCTACATCACCACCCTTTCACGTACGCCTTCATGAGCATACATATGGTGCTGTTTGTTGATCTTGCGCGAGCGCGAGTTGTGTTCGATCAATTGGTAACTCTAGGGGCTAATGTTTGCTTGGCTGCTTCCTTCTTTCCACCACCTCTGTTTTGTGGTAATTCTCTTGCCATCTTCTGTATTGTCCCTAACCTGGAATTAATCCCCGGTCACTTTTAGTTAAAGCTCTGCGTCTGTGCTCATAGCGTAAAAGAATTTTTGTGCCCGGGCTAAGGGAGGGCGGTGGTTTATTGGAACTATTTGCAAGTAATACACCGCCCTCCTTGAAATAGCGGGCTCTGCCCGTGTGAGTGGTGGTGACACTGTAAAAAAAATCCTTGATTGGGTGGGCAGATATGTGCAAATGAACTGAATCTCCTATTCCCCGTCCATTGCCAAAAAAAGAGCATGCATTTGCAGGGATTATTAACAGCGAGAAAAATATGCGTCTACGTTTTTATCAAACATAAGCATCTCAAATGGACAATCTCAGGCCTAATACGTAACTTGAGGATGAACCAATAAGAACGGATTAAAGGAGGATTGTATCGGAGCGATTCATTAATCAATAAATTATAGCATGAAATATCTGGATTGGGATTATTGTTTTTGGGACCCTTTTTCAACACTTAAACGTTTATCTAAAACACTCCAAAATCCAGAAAAATTCATGGATGGCACTCAAACTGAAATACACTATAAAGACATTATACACACCATGAAATTATTAATATTAAAATAAATTAAGTTTTGATTGAGATAAAATCAGAGTTGAGTGTCAGGCTCCAATTCAACTACCGCATCGATAAGAGGCTCTCTCTTACAAATTTTTGCGTGTCCGGATTGTAACAAGTCGCGACGGAGGCAAGAAATCGAGAAGACAAGTCACGCGTATGGAATATGATTCAGAATTGGCAAATGAATCTTGCCTTTTATTACGTTGGCGCTATGCCCTAACGTCATACTCGATTTGCCTTATTCTGACAACAATGCATACGAGAGGAGACAAGCATATAGTCACTATGGTATCGACGAAAACCCTTGTGTGTTGGTCTTCTTGAGCAAAGTTGTTTAGCCCTGTTTGACCTACATAGCGGGAATTACAGCCAGCACACTTATAAAAGTTAGGCTATCGAGGAGTGCAACTCTTTAGGAATTAAATCTTTTGACCTGAAAAAGTTACTAATTTTGGAAGTTACTTAGTAGGAATACAAAATAAGGTGGCAAATGGAAGTGTCTCAGTTTAATTCAACACACAGGAATGCAGAGGTTCTAATAATTGGGTGTCGGTGAAATCGACCTGTGTAAGGAAATTTTCAGGTAATTTTCTGTTTAGAGACATCACACCCCATATCAAGACCACACCCCATATATTCCATATCTCGATGTGCGGTGGGATTACCTTTATTATCTATACTTTTTGTATCATTCGTAATAAATGACGGACAAAAATTATTTCAAGTAATTGGCACACTTTTCTAAAAACAACCCAACAAGAGGTCGTTAAAGTCTTTTGTTTTCGCTGAATCTGTCGAATTTATTAACATATATACAGTAGGCTTATATTTAGGTACGATTTACATTAACTAATTTTCGGTCCGTAGATAGAGGATAATGAAAGCGGGCGCTTATTTATGGTATAATATATATAGTGAGAGCGTACGATAACAGATCACCACTTTCTATCCGTAGCTCATATGATAATAGCATATTCCATCTTAGCACAAAATAATAAATAATAATATAAGATTAAGTGTTGAGTAATATAAGTAAGGGGCAATAGGCTATATAACCTATAATCACTACTGAAATAATCCCCTTAAGTGCCTGTTCTTATATTACGACTATACTAGTACGGACAATATTAACTCAGAATTGGCAAAATTTTTTCTATACTCACTATCACAACGTATTGAGTAGAATATATATAAAAAGGGATATAGAGATTAGTATATCTGTATAGTAATAATTTGTATTCTAGAAAGGGTTAGGGATATTATATATAATAAGTATGTAATGTATATAATGTAATGTCATTATGTTTGAGTAGGGGATTATGAATGTGTGAAATATATGAATACGCTAAATTATACATAGAAAGTAAGCGAGAACTCACCATTAGGTATTACATACTTAGGAATATGTCATACATTAATATCACATATAGCAAATGTATTAATATATATATATATTATAGCTAGTATCTATATATATATATTATATATATTATATATATATATAGTTATAAATATATATAACATATATATAAAGATATAATTATATATATATATAATATATATATACTATTTATATGTATATTATATTATTAATATATATATAATATTTATATATATTATATATATTATATATTAAATTATTATATATATATATATATTATAATAATATATAAATATATATTAATATATTATATATATAATATATAATTATATAATTATATTATAAAATATATTAATATATATTATATATATATATTATATATATATATATATATCATATTATATAAATTATATTATATATATTATATATTATATATATATAATTTAATAGTAATATATATATTATATAAATATTATATATATAATAATTAATTATAATTTTATTATTTATAATATATAAATTATTTATATTATATTAGTTATATTTATTATATAACTAATATCTATTTATCTATTATTTTACTCCGCACTTATAAGCGTGGTAGATATTTAACGTTATTATGAGTCTAGAATTCCTATTAATTCATATTTTTATTCCTTACTTATTCTTACTCGAGTGACTCATTAACTCTATTATTATTATATTATATCACACTTTTACTCTCCATTTTTCTGTTCCTATCTCTCAGTTGAGCCTAACGCCCTAATACTCATTTCCATCTCAGCCCTCATATTCATCTCTCTCTCTATTCTCAGCATTTCCTTTATTCGCATCGCGAGTAGCTTTCATTAATTTTATCTTTCTATGTGGTCTCCAACCCGTAATCATTGCTATTCCATATTAATATTTGTTCATCAGCCTGTGATTACTTAAAACTCCTAAACCTCGTCAAATGACACTCAAAAATAACTCATTCTCGCGCGAGGTGGCTCCAAAAATACCATTCTTGAGAGCACTCTCCGTATCTTCCGCTCTTGACTTCACGCATAAACCGAGATTTCCTGCCAATACACATCTCTCTGCATATCACTAACAAAACTATTCCTAAAATCCTCTTCTCTAATTTATACTCTAACCCCATTTTATCACACCTTTGCTCTCACCTTGTGCGATGTCAACACATGCACAACTGATCTCTGATTCTTGGACGCTAGCAAATACTATATAAATCGTCCCCCATGCCCATCAACTTAAATTATATATATATATATATATTTATTTCACACCCATATAGTATCCAATAAGCTTTGAAAACACGAATTTTCAATACATAATCTATTCTTATAGATTTAAAGTATAAATCCTATCACTCTTTCCATAATTCCTATCAGACCACTTACTATAATTATGCTCTTCAGTTGCCTATCTCCTTTACTTACTGTAGATTTATATTACTCTTTACCTAATCATCCTCCTTACCTTATCACACAAATCCATACCCTAAATATCTAAAAACCTTTACTTTCTTACTAAAACTCCTCCTATCTACTAATCCCTACCATTCCTCCTCATTCACTGTTTACTCATCCTCCTCAAAAACTAACTACTTTACTCACATTTAACCTGGATTTATTCTTAAGACCCTCTATTTGCCGCACACAAACTTACTCTCAAACTCCTTCCACTCAAATATTACTTCAGACCTTCACTGAATTTTACTTCGCACCACTTAAGGCAAGTATCATCCGCAAACAGTATCAAGTTCACTTCCCATATATCACCCCTATCCATCAATTCCCCCTCTTTCGCCCATCCCTCATCATTCCTCAACAGTACAACACTTCACCATAAATAAATTATGAAAAGTTCACCAACGGTGACATTTATCAATCCCTATAGCCTCAACTTACCTCTCTCTATTCCAAACATCTCCTCCTCTACCCCTCCTAAATACTCTCACACACATATTTACTATTATATATCTTATTATCCCTATAAAAAAGGCCTAAATACTTTAACCTAATTTACCCCCTATTCCAAATTCTTTCAGCACCCTCCATAATTCCCCCTCTCACTCTATCATATGCTTTCTCCAGATACTAAAAAACACCCATACATTTTTTCCCTTTCTTTTCTATTAACCTTTTCTCACAAGCATCTTTCTCAATTGTGAATTACTTGACCACACACCCCCTTCCACCCTAAATCCTCTTGTTTCTTCTACCCAATAACTTCCATCTACAGTTAGTTCTCTCACCTCACTCAATTTAGTACCTTGACTTTAAGTGCCCTACTAATACTTACCAAAAGTACCAAATGTACCTCTTTATATATACATTATTATTAACACTCCATCCTATCCCCTTTCCCTTTATATAAAGGGAACCAAATTTTATTCAAGCCATCCTCTATACACCAATCTCACTGTGGAACTATCATTTATTTACTTTTATTTATTACACCTTATCCGTCACCGAACTATAAAAATTTATATAACATTAATAATAGACCTTCCTCACACCCTCTTGAGCCTCCCATAACTGTAACATTTCCATTAACTCCCATATTAATACTATATATAATATCGGAGTCCAACTCTAGACCTGTGGTACTTTCTTATTTTTTTATTTCCTTATTAAGATTAAGCGCCCTATAAAAAATTTATTTCATTCCATTTGTATTACCTATAGATATCCCCTACCCTTCCCCACACTTCCCCCCATCTCCCGACTCTGTACTTGTAATCCTCACCTCATAGTCTCCCTTACACTTCCATTTCATTCAATAATACCTCTAAAATATTTTCACTACCCACCTTATTCCTCACCCTAACCTGCTACCCTCCTATCCATTCCCCTTTCCCTCCCTTAACCCTCTCTCCTCCATAACCCAAACTTATTCCAATCTTCTTTTCCTATTTTTTATTTACACTTCTTATTCACCAGAATAAACTGCCTTCACCGGTTTTTTTTACAAAATTTTCCTGTCATTTTCTTAACTTAACCATATTCATTTATTATGACATT
>JABUQX010064656.1:12500-32500 GCA_015478945.1 Trachelipus rathkii
AATAAATAAAACTGATCAGTATATTTTACATAATAAATAATAACAGAAATGAAGTTCCTTATTCCTATTATTATTATTATGACTATTATTAGTAGTATTTTACATAGTAAAAATAACAGAAATAAATACTCTTATTCCTATTATTATTACTATGACTAATAGTATTAGTATGTTGTACCGGTCGAAAAAAGTGTATACACAAATGTACAATATTTTTACGTAATAATAATAATAACAATAGGGCCCATATTATTATTATTATTATTGTGACTATTGTTGTGAGTGTTAGCATTATTATTATTCGAAATAGGTGCACCTGAAATTTCTGATCGTAAAATATTATATGTTATTTACTAACAATATTTTAAAATATGTGGTTTTTATTTTGAATTGCTCATGAATGTCTATCTTTCTAAGGTATTTATGGGGTATATTATATGGTTGGTATTGAAATATATTTTGTGGGGAATACTTGTGGGAAATTTTCAGATAAAATAAAAGGGCGTGGTACAGTGATAATCAATAGAAAATCCTAATTGCCATCTTACAACCGTTTTATTTTGTGACTCTTTCTTTATGAAACGAGAATTAAATAAGAATAAAGAGGAAGAAGAAAGAGAAGAAGAAAAAAACTATTTTTCACTCTTTGTTTAACTCTTTTCTTCCTTTCCTACGACTATCACAAATAATATATATATATATATATATATATATATATATATATATATATATATATATAAAAAAACATATATATATAAATAGTATTATATATATCAGTATTAGTATACCATATATATATAAAATAAATAGTTGAATATATATATATATTATATATATATATATGAACAAGCAAAGCTGTTTGTTTGTGTGGTTGAGTCGAGCTGAGTTGAGTCGAGTTGAGTCGACGAGAGTCGGGAGCGAGAACTCAGGAGTCAAAAGGAGGGATTGAGATCACACACACACGCGCACAAACCCACAGCCCACTCATACCAACAGACAAACCTCCCAGCTGCCACAAAAGGAAAACAAAACTTCTTGTTCTTGTCTTTACCTTCGCAGCCATTCTAAAGATTGTTTTTTTTTATTCTATAAATACTTTTTTTTATGGGAATCTAAATACAAGGGTTTAGGTTTAAGTGATAATTACAAATCTTTCCTATATCACGGAAAGAAAGTAAACCCATTATAACCTTGTAAAGATTAATTTACATACACATTTCTATATATATATATAATATTTAATATTATTATATATATATATATATATATAATATATATACTATATAGTATTATTAGTAATATATATAGGTATATATATTATATTATATATATATATTACTATATATTAATATATATATAGTATTATAGCGAGTGCCTATGAAAGGTAAGAACGGTATATATAATATTCCGAACTCAGGATAGCATGGCAATGCCGAGTTCCAGGTTTTTAACTCGTTTAGAGTAAGTTTAAATAATATAGAATATATATACTATTATATATATATAGTATAATATATATATATAATATATATATATATATAGTTTATATATATACTGGTATATAAGTATATATATATATATATATATATAAGGCAACTCTGACTTCTGAAGAGAAATTTTCTTGAATTGATTTCGATTAAAACACGAATGTTTTTTATGATGCAAGTGGTGTTTAACTAGGTAAACGAAGAAGTCGAAAGCCCCAGTAGTAGTGGCAGTTAAAGATAAAACAGCTGACTTAATTGTTGTCCAATATTTGGCCAATAGTCTTGCAATTGTTTTTTCTAACTTAGATAGTTTACGCTATACAAATATAATAATATATATATATATATATTATATATATATATTATATATAATATATATATATAGATATATATATATATATATATATATGATAGTATATATATTATATATATATATATATATATATATATAGGGGTGTACAGTGACCGGTAATAGTGCTTAAACAATTTTTATAATTTTGTGATTGAGTTTAAGTGAAAAGAAAGATGGTGGATTTACTATTTTAATCGTTCATGACTTAGATGTCCAATCAATTAAGCCTACCTTTTCTTGTCCGATGGCATGGGCCACAAAGGGTGACCCCAGGTGCTACAGGAGGGGGCAAGGGAGGGGACAACGAGGGAACCGAGAAAACCCCCATCCAAGATGGGCAGGGGGACTTAGACCAAGATGAAGAGAGAGATAATGAGAATCTCGAGGTGAATGAAGGAGATAACGCCCAACGGACATGAACAGAGACAAGGAAGATATGGGGGGGGGCGAAAATGTAACGCTTTTAACCCAGGGGGCACAAGCACCTCCAACAGGGGCCCCTCCGGCACCAAGTCCTCTAGATCCGAGTATAGAGCAATTCCTTGGGGTGGAAAGGATGTTGCAACCCCCCCAAAGGAATTAGTTTCAGCTTTAAAGGGAACATTAGCAGAAGAACTAAACGAGTGGCTAGCATGAGAAACTTCATTAACACTTCTTATCAAACCCAACACTCTATAAAGAAGAAAACTCGTGTAAACTGGGGAGGTGGTGTAGAACCCCATACTCCAAAGGAGAGTAAATGGGAAGGTACAGAAGTAACCAACACCACTCCACAAGGGTCAGAGAACCCGCTAATGAATTTTAATCAACCTAGGGGACAAGTCCTTCCCCCTGCTGGACCCCAAGTGGCTCCACAGCAATCGAGTGTCCTCCCTGGAGGGACAGAAGGGAATAACGCCCCCATGAACGCCCCGCCAGGGCAGAATAGCTTTTATTATGGTGGCCCCCTCCAGGAAACACTCCCCCATATTCTTACTATAATAGTATTCCACAAGGAATCCCACCTATGCCTAACCATCCGTATTACTATCCCGGTATATGGCCAGGGTATCCTTACATGCCGCAACCATATGGAGTTCCCTCTTGTCCACCCAATTTATTTACTCCCACTCTCCCAGAGGTGCCTGAGAATTTAAAATTTTTTGGTAGACACCTAAAGACCAAGATATGGACTGGCATTCGATATGAAGACTTCATTACGTCCTTGAATGAGAAGCTTAACGCTTTAGGCGCGTTAATTGAGAGCCAGAAGATCACTTTCGCCAAATCTGCTATATCAACTGATTTAAACAGTGAAGCTAGATGCTATCTGTTAAAAGATGCGAGTTTTTCCTGATTCACGAAATTAGAGGACTTCCTAGCTCAATTAAAAACTTTTTTACAACCAGAAGATCAACGTACTGTTTTCGATTTTTGGCTGGACTTCATTGAGTATAGAAGAGAAAAGGATTCGATCTTCACAGATTTCGTTTTAGAATTGAAGAACAAGCTTTGGAAATATCAGAGTCGATTGCATGACCTCGACAAGGAGGCAGTGTTTACATCAAAGCAGATAAATATCATGGTCACAGGAAAAATTATACAAAACGTATCGGAGAGAAAAGATGGAGAACGGTTGAAAGAGAATATACTCCAGGTGTTTGATACAGATATGAATTTAACTGAATTGTTAGAAAAGCTGTCTCAAATCTCTAAAGGTGCTTTATTACAGACCGACCATAAAAGGTCAACAGAGTTTCGCACTACTAAAGTGTTTATGGCCAAGGAGGAACCCGAAGATAAGAAGAGATTTGAAGGCCACAATTCATATAAGAAAAATAAGGAATCCTTTCATAAACCGAGGTATGAGGAGCGGAGAAGAGAAGAGGTGAGACCAGTTAACACCTTTCGAAAGCAAAGGGAGTAGGTAAAGTCGGAGTACACCCCACGAAAATATAAAGGGATTTTTAAAAAAATGTCAGCCCAAGAATTGAGAGAGCACTATGTTTGTTTCTTTTGTGAGGTTGTAGGACATTCTTCCTAAGCTTGTCGTTGGGAGCTACCGTACTGCCGACTTTGCAAACCTAACACTGTGTACTTCCAATTTTCAATAGCTATTCCATTAAAATGTGTGCGTGGTTTTAGAAAAAATATATAATAAACAGTTGCTAGAATTAAAGATAATCTAAAATAGAGAGTACTTTGGGTGAAGTAGTTTATTTCAGAGGTGGGAGAGGATGGATACATAGGCACGAAGGTGAAATAGGTTTCAATAAATAATAAATAAGTTTTTTAATTTTTTTTTTATTGGAAGATTGAACTTTAAGGGGGGGGGGTGAGATCTGGGGGGTAAGGTTAGACACACATGGGACTCGGGAGGCAATATAACTGAGAGGCTGTTCACGGATATCCGGGAGGGAAAGGGGTCCTCTCGGGGATACTTTGGGTTAACCTTCCAGCAGGGATGATTTTCCGGTTATTCTCCATTGTTCGGGGGAAGAAAGACTAGGGGTCGCCAGCGGTTGCTGTTTAAAAAATTACAATCCTACATGCGCCGCTTCAGTCGCCGGCCCTACTATTTTCATATATACGCTCTCTTGGGTCATAAACGGTATTTGTACGTTAATCGTCTTAATGCGAATTTTTAGCAACTTCACTTTCTCGTTAAATATTCTTTAAGTTTATCAAAACTTAATTTCTTTGACCGAAAGGAATTCGATCGGTAAGTTACCTGTCTTTATGTTAAGAAGGAAACTTAATTTGGATGCTAATTGCTGATAGAAAATGGGTCTGGCTAAAGGGCGTGAACTATCAGCCAGCCAAATTAAAAAGCAAAAAGAATTCACATTGGGAAACTAGACACACGAATGAAATATCCTTTCAACATCGTTATTAAAGCGTTACGTAAAACCATACAGAGTATTTTCTAGAAACGTTTTATTTTTTTGGGCTGTCTTTAGCGACAAGTCTATTGCGAGTCCAGATTTTTCAGAAAGGTGTACCATGACAGATGAACTTCGTCTCCTGCAAAATTGTCTTTGTCCAGATATTCTTTCCACAAGTCGAAAATTTAATATTCAAAAGAGAAATAAAAGAAGCTGGATAAAAGTCGGGTTAAAAGATCAGCGACTTGGTTTGTGTGGCTTTGATGATCACGTTGTAAAAGTTTTCGTTTTGTCTTTCTCAAATCATCTTTCAGTCAAAGTCCGAACCAAGTGGTGGAGAAATTCTTACATTTGGGTCATTTAGCAACCGAACTGGCCGTTCAAGTCACAAGTGTGGTTCTGTAGTGGAGTGCGGGCGTCATTTCACAAGTGAGTGGTGGTCTTACATGGGAGGACGTTCCCATTTTGTACGGCGGAGCGAACAAGAAGAAGACTGAGATACTTCTCTCTTTCTTCGTGAATATGGGAGCCGCATACCAACTCATGCCCGTGTATTGGTTTTATGGACATTTTTGGCTTAAGCTGCTTTATTTTCAGCCGAATAGGGGAGGAAGTATTTTAGGGATGTATTGAATGATTCATTTTTAGATCACTTAGGGAAGAATCAGCACAACATCTAAAGATATGATTATACATCTTTTCTTCTTCCAAATGGGGGGTTGGAGGCTCTTTGGGTGAAAGAGCGTATGTGTGATTTGGGCTGTGGCAGAATGATGTTGGGCGTTTTTAAAATGTACCTGTCCAAAATTACTGGCAATTTTTTTTTAGGACGAGGTTTATAGATTTTATTATTATGATATGAGTAGTTGGGGGTAAGCCTACTAGTACCTTAGTTTGGTGATAGGATGAGGAGAAGGAAGTAAGGCTGTTTTACTAATCGAATTAAGGTGGGAATGTATTCAGATTAGAATTTATAAGCACAGTGGCTTAACAAGGAATAACTTATATATTTATATTAGTGAACATGGTTGGCAAATCTGTCCGTAAGTAAATATATCTTACTATTATATTGTTAACGACAGTGACGGTGCACTAGTTCGTAGCTAAAATATGATTAAATCTGAATCTGACTTGGTCGAAAACAAGTAGGATAAAAACTTGTTGGAAAACTCATAACAATTATCTTTTTTAGGCAAAATTGGCTTATTGTATCTTTTGTTATTATGATGTATTTTCTAGGGTATGCGCATAAGGAGATTTAAAAACAAGCAAAACAAGCTATTATATGGTGTTAATTTGGCGAAATTGTCACACGACAATTGATTAAATTGTTAAAGAATCATTTATTAATAGAAAAGGCTAAACAGGTGAAGTATGCCCAGCTGGGGTTGAGTATGAGAGGAAGAATGCATTTTTCATCGCCCAAAAGTTTGCGGCGCTATAAATTCAACTTTAACTTTCCGGCTACCCCATTAAAACGGCAGATTGTCATCCGGAGTAAGGGGCGGAGAATTAGTGAGTTAGGGTCGATAGTTTTTAGTGGATACGGCTGCCGATGGGTCTTGCCGGCGGATAGTAAAAAATCAGCCTATCGATATGCAGCTCTTAAGTATAACCATGGGTGAATTCAATTGGCAAAGGTTTGACAGCTAAATGTAGACAACTCTTCGATTTCGATTGTACTGGGATCCGATAGTATCGTGTATAGAAATGTTTTTATTTTTCCTTTCAATTGGGGCCGCCAATATTTGATTCTTATCTTTGGTATTTCTAGACTAAGTAGGGTTAGAAGTCTATAGTTAATTAAGTGCTATGTTAGGGTACTACAAGTTGTTCTCTTATATTTAATAAATCTGAGCATTCTAATTTAACTTTAAGAATGGTTTTGGATATTGGTTGTAGATGATATTAGAGAGGATTAGAGAGAAAAAAACGGAATTAGCATTGACCAATGGCCAAGATCAAAGCACCACTAAAGGTTGGATAGCATCCGCTTAATATGCTTCTTGTGCTTGCTAGATAATATCTGATATTTATTTTTTAAGTTTTTAATATCGATGTTTCGCTAAGGTTAATTTTTCTGGAAAGTAGCTTATATCCTAAACTATTATGGAAAGATCTTTTTCGGAGGCAATATGGTTTGATGTAAAGAATTTGTGGTAAAAGACAATTTTTAGGCACTCTTCACATGAAAGCATAGGGATTAGAACCTAAACCACGTAAATATAAATCTAAGATTTTATAATTTGGATTTATGATTTTGGTGTGAGGGAATGTAAGTAATAATTAAATATATTAGAGGGTTGAAATCACTTTAATTACGTGGAGGTTATATTAAGGTTAGAATCTAAGGGATATTCAAGGGACCTTCATTATTATATTTTGAGGATGGGATTAGGTTTCATTAAAGATGTAATAAATAGGCAGAAATAATATATATATAAATTGGGATTTTTTGACCTTAATTATCTTAATATTAATTCTAGAAATCATGATTTGCCAGGATTACTTGATGGGATGGCTCATCTTATTACTGTATATGAGTGAAACAGTGGGAGCGTGCAATTGCTTGGAGGAAAGAGGATGTGTGTGGCTGGGGGAACGAATGCCCGGATGGCAGCGATTAGGCCCTTTTATTGTCCGATAAAATGCCATATTAGGTGCATCTAAACGGGCTTCAGTGAGAGAGTGGGCTTGAAGGGAGTAAAAAAAAGGAATGAAAGAAAAACACAATAAGAAAAAGGAAAAAAAAAAAAGAAAGGGTAAAGTTCGCAACTGACGTATATAGGTCCTCAGCCCAAATGGTTTTGTGGTCCGTATAAAAGCCGGTCTCAATTTCCTCATCGAGGGGTGGGATGGTTATGATGCGGCGGGAAGGGTACTTTCTTGAAGGGAGAGATAGATTTGGGAAATTTTTTAGATGGTAGTGAGGAAATTTGTTGGAGAAATGAAGAGGGAGACGGTTATAAAGAAATGGAAAGAAGTAACAATAATCAGTATTAGGGTTGGCGTAACACTAGGAAGGGGTTAGGTTTAACCAACTAGGGGGGGAACCGTGTAGTTAAATAATGCTGTGGGAAGAAGGGTCTCACAAATTAGTTTTAAATTATAAGACAGATTTTACTCCATATGTTGTAAGGGTGTCAAAAAAGCACGTTTGTTTGTTGTACCACGAGGAGGGGATGGGCGATAAACTGTAGTGGTGATTGAGCCGTTTAAGTTTAAGGAGGCGTTTAATTGTGTGTGCTCGGGAGCAGCCTGAAGAAGTCCGGTTGTTTATATGCCTATAGAAAAAAGAGAAATGAGAGGATAATGGGAGATCAACAATTATCACATCCACAGGTTCAGCAATAGAGAAAAGGGTTCCAGAATGTAAATAGAAAGTAATAATGAGGATAAATATGATTAGTTTATTCAATAAAGGTGATGGGGACGAGTGGAATAAGGAATATATTCTGATTTATAGTTGTCAACCGAGTGAACGGAGTAGGACGATTAGCAAGCGGAGCAAAGGTTAGGCGCGATGAATGGGGTGTGGATTGCGATGTACTGGATTTTTTTAGATAGGACGTATTTAATAATGTGTGGATTTTTGAAGATATAAGAACTAGCATTGAAGCCAATGTTCTCTCTCTCTCTTCTCTCTTACACAAAAGCTATTAGTGGTAGTGAAATAACGTCGAAGGTGTAGCTATGGGGAGTATAGGTTATATTCAACTGTCGTGGATGGATTTTATTTTAGTTATGGGAAATTCTTCGATTAAGATATCAAAATTCTTACTTTTCTTATTGGTCTTCTTTTTTCATATCGTGTGTGTCTATTTTTATTTTTTATATCTTTGGGATATTAGTAAATGGTAATATTATTATTGTATATAATTTATAAGATGGAATTTATAAGGGGTAGTGAGGTTTAATAATTATTATGCTGCTTTAGAGTTAAATTCATTATGCCTTATTGGCTTCTAATATATTATATGCTGTAATTTACTATCTTATTGTTAATTTAAATTGCAAGTAGTAAGGAGCGGGATGGGAGTGGTTAAAAAAATTACCCTAATCTTAGAAGACAGCATACAGATCATTATCTACTACTGATTTTTAAGCCTTATATCGTTTCGATGAATTAAGTATTAGTTTTTATTTTATATATTACATATTAAGAATATAGATAAATATATTATATTATAATACTATATATTATACTTAATATTATTAAATATAGTATATAACGTTCGGTTTAAATTTAATATATGTATTTAAACTTATAGATTATATTAAATATAACCGGTATATAATTGAATATAATTTATAAAAGTGTGTTTAAGGATCATGTGTCTATTTAGGGGTATTGAATTCCCAGCTCAGAAAATTAAAATTTCAGCAAAAAAAATCGCTGAATATAGTAGTTGAATTTAACTCTGTTTGTTATGGTTAGAGAGGAGTAAGTAGAGAGATAATGAAGTAGGAAGAGATAATTTTGTAACTTGAAGTTATTTTTATATCTAAAATAAAATGGAATGCAATGTAAAACTATTTTATCTAATAAGAGAAATTATTATCCGCAAATGATGATAAAGTAATATTAATAGGACGCTCTCTGAAGATTTAATACGGTTAAATTCAGCGGTCAAACGGCAAAAAATTTATAGTAGAGATCTGCTAGCCTCATACATCGAACTAATTAAATTACTTGTCCGGTATAAATGACTGTTCTAATTGGGTTGACCTCTCTTTCTCTGTAGGACATAGGTGATTATTGTGTGACCAATTTCTTCTGTTTCTATAGGTATTTACAAGGCAGGTGCAGAAGTACATAGTGATCATTCATTCATATCCTCAAATTTCATATAGGTTCGCCCTCGTAAACAAAAGAGTGCCTTAATCATACATGAGTATTTAGTTTGAAAATTTAGGAGACTCTCGTGATTTATTCGTTGTTTGGTGTCATCACCTCAGTTTCTTATCCAGCCTACATCTTGTATTGTTCAGAGAATTGCGTATACAATGCTCAGTAAATTTACCTATTAAATAATGTAAGTATATTACTTACATCTTTTTAAGTGACCAGTGCTTGTGTGGTTAGCGTCCACTACTATAGTATCATTGGTCAAGCCGTTGTGAGAGGACGAGGGTGTTTACTACTTTAACTATTTATGTTTCTTATTTTTAAGTTCCTATTATCAAAATTATGGAAGTTTAATTTCGGATTACTATTGTTTTTAGTTTTCGATTCCAGTGCAATTGCCTTAAACGAAGTGCCTGGATTCAGTTGGCAATAGTGGTGGGCCTATCTGTCAAGTAATATGCATTATGGTGGGGTAGCGGGTAGGTAGTTATGATGCTTAATTAAAGTAAGTATTAATATGTCCATATAATAGATATAATAAGATGGAGTGGATATGAGTAGTAATTATTTAAATATAATAAGTATATGTATGTATTTTTTAGAGAGTATAAAATATTATAAAGGATATCTATTTAATATAGTTAATAATTTATTAGAAGTATTTCATTAAGTTTAAAAATCTAGTCTTAAGCCCAACCTCTCAATATTTGAAATTTATAAGGAATAAGAATATGTCTATTTCATTTCAATACCTCCTGATTTATTCTTTCAGATATGCTCTCCTATGAAAAATTATGTACATATTTCTCATAGTTAACAATGTGAATAGTATAATTAGTGCATAAAGATTTACTGCGAGTGTGTAAGAAAGAGTAAATAAACATCTCTAGTATGATAGTAGTTATTATATCGTCAAGAAGGAAGATCCGTTTTTCCTCATGTTTTTTCACTAATATCCACGAATTATCATTATAGTGATCAGCATTATTTCGAAGATGCAACACCTAGTAAGCCCAAACTTACCTCCAATAACAAGATCATAGAAGGTAGCACTAGTGACCTCATGTGATTTAGTGAAGTAGGTGAATTCACAAAATATCACTTCCCTTCTCCGCAGTGCACTGAAATTGATATCAAGAACTGCTGGTTTTTGTTTGCGCCTTGGAAACATTTATATATTTAATCTTTTCATTTCCAGTACATGGTCTGTTCATATATATTATCGCGAGGTGTTACATTGCTCTATCCTTGCTTTGGATGTTAGCAGAGAATGGCTGTATGACGAGGGGTAATCGAAATAGGTGCCAACAAAGCCGAGAGGGCGGGTGCTTATTTATTGATGTAAGGATAGTTGTAATAGTGCGCTAATCCGAGGTTGACGAGATGCGGATTAGTTAACATTTGATGATATATCGTGATTTGGCACTATGCGTGTATACGACGTATTGTTTATGCATGTATATTTCTAGGGGGAGTCTTTTTGTATGCAAGGCTACTCATTTTTTCTTCGATATTAATTTAATATATAATTTGTAGTGTCCATTCCATTTTTATGTTACAATTTTATATATAATAATACTTATTATGTTATAATATTATAATATAAATTTAATGGGTAGTTGCTTTATATTATTGCTAAAATGGTACGAACATCAAATATACGTATTCTATTGAAAATACTTTTAGGAGTCAGGACTTATAATTCAGTTATACATAATATGATAAATAGTCCCCCCTTGATTTATAAGGTGTGAACTTGGGTTTGGACATACTTTTCATTCGTCTATGTCATGATCCTAACCTAATTGGTTGTCATTGAGTTGCACGCTGAATTAGGAATACGGGTCGTCGATATCCTATGATAAAATATAGAGTTATGCCTCGGAAATTAGAGATAACTTCAGGAAAGATGTGAGGGTTTCATAACAAATGATTGATCTCAGAGATTGCTCCTGGCTGCTTTCATGAGAGAATATTTTGCCTGACTTTTCTGCTTATGGTGCGTATTAGAGAATTTCAATCACTACTGAGGCAAAGAAGAACACGTATTATCGAGAAAACAATTGTAAAAAAGTGCAAGATTGCTTATCTGCTACTAAGTGCGGATGCGGGTTCGACCTCTGGCCGCATTCATTGTAAATGATGTCGTAAATAACAATTCGTTTTAAACATATTGTTCCAAAGACCACCTTACTTAAATCTCATGTGGCAAACTTGCCAGATAATATCTCGATGCCAAGTAACCGTGGAGCTCTTCAGATATGAGAGGTCGCAGAGGAAGGGGTTCTAGCTTGGGTGCTGATACATAATCAAGTAAGTCTTCTTATAGTGATCACCAATTTATATGTGTCTGTCTTGACTATCCTCTGAACTGACTCGTAGCTAAGAGATCTGATGAGAGAGAGCCTAGCAGATGAGACGTCACTTCGAGAGATTTCGGTCCAAGACATTTGACCTAGATCGGACGGATTACAACTGCTACATCCCCTTCGCAACTACCTATTAGCTGTTGTGGTTTCTTCGCTTCTCTTTGCTTAGCTGATTGTCTAGTTCTTTGCAAATCTGCTCATATTGGCCGTGCGGATATTGTGATTTTCTGGACTGTTTGAGCGAATATATTCTTTCATTCTGACATTGGTCATGCTCGAGTTCGCGCAACTAAGTTTCTATGTCTTATTCTCTGTAATACAATTCTGTACTCGACTAAACAAGTGTATACAATGTTACAATTATATGAGTTTTTTGCTATTACCTATCGGACTCAGATAAGTCTGCTATTAGCTTTACTATCAAACGTCTAGTTCGGTTAGTTATACTGCAAAGATGCTCCTTACGCGAGGGGAAGGGCTTAGGGGATTGGGGTATCCGTATATTCCGGTGATAGACTTATCGTGTGGACACGCCTGACAGACCGCTATAACCTCCTAAGCTTACGATATATCCGTCTTCTACTCCATTAGCTTTAATAATATACGGTCATTTACTCCGGTCGCCGTACTTGATATTTCTTCGGCATATTGATCTGATTTGCCTTCTTTCAGGTATTTATAATCTTTTTGCGTTATCGGAGTTTAGTCTCGGGGTGGTCGGATACTGTGGAAGTTAAGACTTGTGTGAAATATGTCGCAGAAAATCTTGTTCTTTATTATAAACTATAGCTACTCGTGCTAGTGCGTGATTATCCAATCTTTTTTAGTTAGAGGATTGAGTTTAATATAATATCTTCCTTCTATACTTTTATATTCTTCTATGTGAAGATACATGTTTTCGGAACGATAGGATATAGTGGTCTGTTGGTATAGAGATCACATGTAAGTTCCGGTCAATGAAGTAGATGGGAATTGTCGGGAATTTTGAAAAGGATGGAGGTTAGAATTTTTTTTTAGGTTCCCCATTTATAGATATAATCCAAAAAAAAATAGATGAAAGTTTTGTGCGAGATTGGGATAACTAGGTAATGTTCATACCTACTTTTTTGTCGGAGATGGCATAGGTATAACGTTGATATAGGTTTGGTCATTAAACTAGGGGAGCAATGTGGCTATATGGAATATGTTTGTGGTTGTCTCAATATAGACGCTGGAGATGGTATATTATGATCGGCGTAGTTGCGGCTAACCTATATGTGGCTCCAGATAGCTACAAATCAAAGGTCTCCGATCCCCCAGTAAATATTGACTGATTGGGAGTGTCATTTGCTGGCTCGTAATTGTTTTTGTGATATATTTTATTTCTGATGTTGCCTTCATATTATCTGGTGGGTTGAGCAGTTTGTGGTAGGAGTCTGTATTCATGTCTTCAAGATTAATGATGATCAAACCATTATTGATCCTAGGACTTATTCTGATTGTCAGATACGAGAGATAAAAAAGATATATACCTGGTAAAATTTATAAACTAGTTGTTAGAATTGATTCAAAAATGTGTTTCATATTTGTTGGTCTACTTGACGGTCAGCATGAATGACGGTAGGATATTGTGGCCATTTCAGAACCTAACTGTTAACATTGGTTATTCGTGTTGGTTTCTATTGTGATCTATTTATTTGTATTATTTTCATAGATTATTAATTCTTTAATGTTACTAATTCTTAATATAATGATATAGGTAATATATAAGTATTTAGGTATTGAGAGTAGAGTTAAAGAAGGACAGGTGTCAGCACATCTCCTTAGCCTCCTTTGGGCCTTGAAGGAAAGGTAAAAGGGGATGTCACTCGCTATGAGAGTTTATAGTGGGAGTCTATAATGAGGCTTAGTTTATTAAATCTGTCATACCTAAATGAGATCCACGATATTATGGTAGATAGTACTGATAGGAATATGCAGGTGTGTTTGTTATCAGGTCGTGTATGACTGATAATAGGGGGTGCTGTATCGTCGCCCTGATGTTTCGACAAAAAAAATTCAAAGTGTATTAGGGGAAGTGGGAGACGAGTGGTGGATATACTGCTGTAAGCTGGCCATGGTCACTGTCCTGTGTGTACGGGTGCTCTTAATAGGCTCGGGATATAATATATAATGAATTTCAATAATTTCATAAATATTTGGGTGAGGGAATAAAAGCCTATAATAATATATAATATTAGGTCTATAAATACAATTATTACTTTGAGTGATCATGCTTAACCAGAGTGTATATCAAATAATTATTATTATGTTAATAAATTATGGAATATTATTTATATTATATTTATTTCCTACATATTATATATAATTGTGTATAATTCATTATATTTACTGATGGAATCAGTCCAATTAGGGTGCCTTGTAATTAATAAAATATACTAAGTTTCTGTTAACAATATTACGTTTTTTATATTTTTCCTTTCAGGGATAAATTTGGGTTAAATCGCAGACATAAAAATTTAATAAATGTAGTATGTTTTTTATTATCTATCTCCAAAAAATATATAATACGGTACTTCAAACTTAATTGTATGCATGATACTCAAAAATAAATAACTATATTTTTACATTATAATAATTCACTTTACTATAGGGTGGGAAAACTTAAAAAAATTGAAACCTATTTAATTTAGATATAAAATATAATATTAAAGGTAATTACTATTACAATGAATTTATATAGGCATATGTGATGAGAAGGCTTCGGTCTATAGGCTCACGTTAAAGACTTTATAAAATGTTCGTCCCCTCTACACATTCTATATGCTTAAATTTGAATATAGAGTGTGTGTGTTGGTTCGTGCTCTTGGTTGTAGTGGTTGGTGACAATCTGTAATAATAAAATAGCTGAGATGATAGGAGGGAGATTATGTGGAAATGAAACTGTAAGCCGCTCATTTCATACATTGCGTAGTCATCGAAATAATGTTCGGGGACCCAGATTAGGATTTATTACAGGATTAATATCAATTTCATATATGACAATACATATCGTACTCTGTTCAACAATTATCCTTAAGATGATAAATTTGTCCGGCAGTCATCACACAAATTTTTGTACTTTTTCAACTATAAATTTATAAATCACTTTAGACTTCATAGTACAGCACACATCTATAAAAGTCTAACCCTAATTAAGCTTCTACGCAAACCAATACTATCCGCTCATACAGTTAATTATCAATAAATCCTCTTTCTATCCGCCTCTCTCAATTAATCCGTTTCCATACAGCAAATATAACACATGTTCACATCAATCACGATATAATACTAACTATTCATTTTTTACAACTATTCCCATACCGTCTAGCAAATTGTAATCTCATGCGAATATTAACATTAAACCAATCACTACACAGCACACCACAAATTTTTGTGACTTACATAGAATACACTCTTTGGAAGAGGTGTAAATATTAAATTGATTTTTTTTTGTTTGTGTTGTATGCGTCCACTGTCAGTGTGACATAACTAAAAACTTAGTTTACGTAAACTGAAAAGTATTAAAATATTGTATTTACGAAATATTTATGCTTGCAATAACTTTTTGTGTTTTTCTATTTTATTTTTCTTCCCAAATTATATTCTTTTTCTTTATCTAATAATAAAATTGAATATATCTTTATAAAGGAAATCGTTTTATTCTATCTTTCATGTAATTATGTACTTTAAGTTGAAACTACTGAAATATTTTGGGGAGTTTATTGTAAATATTAATAAATAATAAATTTCTATTTATTTTTCTCCCATATACAATCATCGTTTTACTTGAATTCTAAAAAAATGCTTACTTAAGTCTATTTATTATTAGATTTATTACCTCTGAATTTAGACTTACATGGTCATTTAACTATTTATGCAGAGGCTCTGCGGCATCCAGAAATTATATTAAGTTCAGCTTATACATATTCGATTACTTCTTCTGTATTCTCAAATGGAATTAGGGAAGAAGAAACAGCAGCTTTACATAGGCTATCAAACTGACTCATCAAATAATATACTACTATTTAAGGTATATAAAAACGAGGTCGATTTAGCATATAGCTAATTTTCACTGTGTGATTAGCCCCTTGATAATAAGGCTAAATAAAGAAAGCAGGTATGTAAAGGCATAGGCATAATAACCTGACTTACAGTAACAGGTCGGTGCGTCCACGTATCAAGAGGTGGACACGTAACATATAGGACAATATGCACTCACCATAACATACCCATATCTCGCAAACATGTTTCCCCTAATCTAGATTTGCATATCCCGCACTAATTTTACGATTCTAAACAACCGAATGCGGATCGGCTCACATCGAACATTATCGAATGTCATGTTGGGATTAATTTACTTATAAATCTTAAAGTCTTCCTTCCTAACTTGACGACCATGAACAGTCACATTAAACGATCATAGCAAGTTTTAGAGCAAAAGAGTAAATTGGGATAACCTACTAAGTGACAATTTGTTATGAGGGGATGTAATTATTGAAGCCATATTCTGTATTTATTTATAATATAGTTGTTCCCTTGGCTGATGAAGAGAGGGTTCATTGTGGATTGGCTACATATTGAAATCAGGTTATCTTTTTGAGAAGTCTAGAATAGTAGAAATTACAAGATAAATTGTCCTTTGAATTGGCGGAGGAGGAAAAATTGTAAGTTAGTAACGACTAGCATTTATTAAAAATGATACAGAGTCATAATATACTACTAAACATTAGACAGGCCACGAGTGGGCCACGAAATTACCGATCTTCTTAACCGATGTACAGCGCCGCACATCTTACCTTTGGGGAAAGAGTTGACTCATATGCTTTACCATTATAGCTCAAATGATATTATTATATAATTAACTTCTCTCTACTCGGCGATTCAGAGTATAAATGGGTTTATTACAATTTATTATCTTTCATATACAGACTATCCTCTCGAAATTCGTATATGCCCTCCTAATATACACATAGGTACCTATTCCACTAATTTTTTTTTTAACACAAATATATATATTGTTTATGAGTTTAACTCTCAAGTTTTGAGAATCAGCAAGTTATATTTAAAATCCATTTACATTTTATCATATTAATAATTAAGTACTTTATTGGATAACCAAAAGTGGATTGCGAGGAAACATTGCCGCATGTCTACTTTTAGGATCAATAACATACATATTAATACCGGTCAATGATAATCTATTTTATAACCTAATAAATACTATTGAATTTAAAACTATATCATATTATTAAATTAGTTCAATTAAATTAGAAGTCTAAATTATTATATATTTATATATTAATATATATTATTAAATTCCTAATATTACAATTTAGAGCCTGTTGATTGGAAACAATTCTTAAACATTCATTAGTTGGAGTGCAGATACAAAAGTCAAAGGGCATCTATTCACTTGATTGTGCCGGAGGGTAAACTATTATTATTATGATTCCAATAGGTTAAAATAGGGAGGCAAGAATTTATGTTTAAGGCGTAGGATATAGTTCCAAGAATTCTTAAAGGTTCATGATGGTATGATTAAACCAGAAGGATGTTATTTCTCGCCTGAGTCTTTTTTTGTGTTTCCCATACCTGCCGCATGCTAATATTATACTTTTCCGGCGCTTGTCCAATTTCCGGGTGGATCGGGATCGTGACGGCAATTCCGACTCGATTGACCAAAAAAATAACATATTCGCGCGCGCAGTTTTACTTGTAGGGAGAAGACTCGTTCTTGGATACTCTCTATTTGGGAAATCCGAAATGGGGTAGGATGACTTGATCCAGCATCCGTAATATTCCTTCACCTTTTCGCCCATTTAAACATACCACTCATTGCACACGGCACAAGACACCAATTTTTCCCCCTTTCCATACCTACCTTACACAACACTCTTTTTAACTTTTATATTTTAGTTTCTTACAAAGGGTTAACTTCCTCTCATTTCGTTTCTCGCCATGGACGACATCTCGCATGTTGTCGAACATTCCTTTTCAAACGCACAATAACACAGCAACAAAACGCATTTTAAATTACATGAAAGGGTCGAATATGAACCAACTAATTATGATAGACTACAGGTGCGAATTCACAGTTAAGAAACGTTTTACTTTACTTTCCTCTAGCAAACATAAATCATACAAACATGTTTCCATCGTTGTAATAAACATTTATGTGCGATGCTGAAGATATATTCAAAAAGAAAACTGAAATTATTTAGGTATAATCTTAATTCTTTGTATAGAGTGTAGGTTTTCTCACATCTGTTCTAGTCCAGAGTTCAGCAAACAGTGGAAACTTAGGTGATCTTCATACCCAAGTGTTATAATACGTGTGTTACAGGAATAGGGTTGCTAGATCGACGAGTGTTGACGGGGAGCGATATAATGATCAGAACTAAACCAGTCAGTGCGGAGGAGAAGATCAAGGGCGGTGGTGGTTATGAAATATAATAATACCCTACGATCCAATTGACAAAAACTATAGTGTGATGTAAGCGAAATCTTTGTGTCCTCAATTGGTCTTTAAGATTAGTAGTATGTTCCGAAGATGTATCTATCCGGTTGGCTGCCACCAATGTTAGTCGTGTATGAATATAACATTATATATTGATATATCGTGTGTTATAAGTATAGTAGCGTAAATAAAGTTAATATATAGGAAGTGGTCTACTTCCGTAAGTAGGGAGGCGTAGATATATATAGTAATTCATATAAAGATTCTTTATATATGATAAGTAGTATATATATAATAGATATAGTTAGTATTATATGTAGTAAAGGGGTAATACATAAGTAATGAGTGGCTAAAATCATGCTAAAAACTTAAGTAGTGCCCTAATACTATCTACAATCGGGTCGCGCGGGGTGTGAGGGTGGTGATTTTTATCCATACCGCTCCCTGGATACGTAAAAATAGACTAGGCCGCATCCCCATCTAATGTAATCATTGAAGTTAGAGAAATGTAAGAATCAACGGTTTTAGTATGTATTTGACAGATACGTATGAGTTCAATTTTATCTTCATTGTCCTGAAACATAGGTATTAAGCTTGGGTTGCGTTGGGAACGCGGTTTGGCCTGTGGATCTGGTTATATATCTTGTTCTCTATATATATTTAGTTTTAAATTTTATTGTTTTTTAAATACTTAAATGATAAACCAAATTCTTCACCACGTGGTCTAAATTTAATAATCCGCTTGCATATATAATAGTGGTCACTGATGCGATAATGCGTAGTAATTACTTGGTAGTCTGATGTAATATCATTTGTGTCTGTTAAGCGGGCCCAGGTGGCTTTAATTTATTGATATCAGTCTCTCTCACCTTGTGTCTTGGAATTAATAATATTAAAAAGAATGTAGGGCAGCCATCTCATATTAGACGTACCAACTAAGTGAATTATAGTAATTATTCTTAAGATATGATGATTTATGTAGTGAATTATAGGGGAATAGTATATATATAAGTATATATATATTATATTCTATATTTATAGTATATATATGAGTACTATATATATACAAGTAGGTATATTTATTTTATATTTCGATCACGATTCAACCATTCACGGGGCATGGGCCTTTACCAATTGGGTGGGCATAAAATAAAAATAAAAATACGGAATGCATCAAGTAATATAAAAAGGGAAATCTAACTAATGTGGGAAAGGTAATTCCCCTATTCCACTTGTATCTATAAAGCCAATTCCCATTCATGTGTGAAGGCGTAGACCGAAGCGGAACTTTTAAAAGATAGAGACACGAGATGATATGAAATAAATAATAGTAGAAAAAGGGATGTGGGCAATAGTTTAGGTGTAACCAAAACAGATGTTGGCTTGGAAGCAGGAAGGCGATCGTACAATGACGAATGTACACTATTTTGAGTCTCAATATGAATTTACACATGAATTTACTCAATGTGTTAAGGGGGCAACCTTTTGTTTTTGAACGAGGGGTACGTAGTGATGAGCGGTAATATGAGAGGTCATTGTCTGCGAACATGCGCGAGTTGTCAATAACATATAGAAAGAGATAGGCTCAACCATATTCCTAC
>JABUQX010064656.1:37500-62784 GCA_015478945.1 Trachelipus rathkii
GATATCTTTCTTGCGTTTTTTTCTGTCCCTCTCTTTCCCCTCTTCCTTAACCCTTTCTTTAGTACCCTCCCTTTCTCTTCTTTCTTATTTCGTCTCTCTCTCCTCTTTATCTTCCTCCTTCAATCTTGAGGTTTAAGCTTACCTTCTTTTTATGTTATTTCCAATCAATTTGTTTTATTGAATATATTCTTATTTTTTATGAGTTTTCAGTCAATATTTTTTCTTTTTTATATTTTCATATGTTTTTTAAAATCTTTAAGTCAATAGACAAGGTTCTTTAAAACCATTAAGACCATGACTACTAAGCTATTCCTCTTAGACCATTACTACCAGAAAAGGTCTTCTAAACCATTACCACCTTTAGGATCTTCAGATGAAAATTTTCTCTATGCTTAAAAACTGTAAAATCACTTTTTAACTGTACAATTTTCAAGAAAAGTACATGACGTCGTTGTACTTAAACATAAAATATCTTTGCAGAATATAATTTTTTTTACCAGTTTTTAAAACTTAAAAATGAAAGAAAATGTAATTGGGCAGCGTAGAACAAACATTACTTGTTAGTTATAGATCGTTTGAAAGCAATTATTGTTCAGAAAAGTCACTACATCCAATTTTTGGAGACTAAATTATTTTACTAATAAATTTTTAAAAATTTCTTATGTACTTTTTTTTACACTTTTAGGTCAAAGTACTACAGATGAGTTCACTTTATCATGTACTTAAACAGATGTACTTATTAAGTGATTTATATATATATATATATATATATATAATATATATATATATATATATATTATATATATATATTATATATATTATATATATATATATATATATATATATATATATATATATATATATATTTATCTCTCTCTCTCTCTCTCTCTCTCTCTCTCTCTCTCTCTCTCTCTCTCTCTCTCTCTCTCTCTCTCTCTCTCTCTCTCTCATTAATATTTATATTTTGATTCCCATTTCGATCTACGAAAGTTTTACGATATGAGACTCCCCATTCTTCAGTTCTGAATTTGTCAGTTGTAAGAATCATTTTACAAATTCATTTCAGTTTGCAATAAAGTTCAAAAACACGTCTCACCTATCACTTAAAACCAGGGTTGGCAAAAAGCCATGGATTTTTTCCTTTTTGGTTTTTTTGGCTTTTTGGCTTTTTGGCTTTTTGACTTTTTTGGCTTTTTGGTTTTTGGCTTTTTGATTTGGCTTTTTGGCTATGGTTAATTGGCTATTTGACCCTTATAATTTTTCATATAAGGGTCAAATAGCCAATTAACCATAGTCAAAAAGCCAAATATCCATGGCTTTTTGCCAACCCTGCTTAAAACACTACCAACATCAACAAAATATCCCTTCACTCATATGTAACACATTTCTCTCAAGTATTTCCACACTTGGGATATTCGGTTTTACCCCTGGGATTCGA
This sequence comes from Trachelipus rathkii, assembly GCA_015478945.1. NCBI lineage: Eukaryota > Metazoa > Arthropoda > Malacostraca > Isopoda > Trachelipodidae > Trachelipus > Trachelipus rathkii. Next base: position 38,939 of record JABUQX010064656.1, read on the forward strand.
ACCATTCCCACTGGTGATTCTAACAACCCATGAGGGTTTGAGCTGTCGAACATGACATATCCTATAACCAGGGTTGTGGAGTCGGTTCAAAATTTTCCGACTCTGACTCCGACTGACTCCACCCTCTTCAAAATTGCCGACTCCGACTCCCACTCCGATTCCGAACCCGACGTCTTGAAAATTACCGACTCCGACTCCGACTCCGACTCGACCCTTTTCAAAATTACCGACTCCGACTCCACTCTCTTCAAAATTACCGACTCCCCGACTCCGACTCCGACTCCACAACCCTGCCTATAACACCTTAAATTCTATCAACTATCTAGTTAACAAGTACAGCGTCGTAGTCACTACAACAGGACGTATGTCAAAATAATATATATATTTTTTCGTTCTCTTGCATCTTTATAAACAAAATAGTTGGCATTCCAAGTTGTAGATAGTAGTATGTCACATACAATCAAGAACATCTTTTAGTAAGGGTCAGAGGACCCTCCCGGAGGGGGGGAAATAGTCCTACCCCTTTCATTCCCCGGAAGGCCGAGAGACTCCGACTCCTGCCATCGGGGTGGTCTACCCTTGGGTTACCCATTAGTTTAATTGCAGCTTATTGCCGAGATTATTTTGGTTACCCAATAAGTAAGAGGCAAGGAACAAAAAAAGATTATCTGATCATACGACTACCAAATTAGAAGCAAGAAACATTTAAAATTTTCTTGACTGACGATCTTGGGACGATATGACTTATGATTGTAAATCCCGTTATTCAATAAGTCCTCACGGGAATCAGATGGTGAAGGGCAAAGGGTAAGAGCCCTATATATATATATATATTGTATATATCATAATATATTTATATATATAAATATATAATATTATAATATATATAATATATTATATTATATATATATTATTATATATATATATATAATATATATTATATATAAGTCGTGGGTTCGAATCCTAGTCCGGATCGAGGTGAGAATTTCCTAGAGAAGTTCCCCTCCTTGAATAGGCTAGGCCCGTGAGGTGTTGAACTTTTCTTACAAAAAATTTAAAATAAAAAAAAAATAAAAATAAAAAAATAATATATATATATATATAGAAAAAATATTTTGCAAGATATATATATATATATATATATATATATATATATATATATATATATATATATATAAATATATATATTATATTATATATATATATATATATAGTACAGATGTCACCACCACTCCTGAACAGAGCCCTCAATAATTATAATATGTTATTATTATTATCATCATCTCACTATCACTACTATCAACATTATTATTTTGTAGGCCAGTCTAATATATATATAAGTTATATTATAATATATATTATATATATATTACTATTATATTATATATATAATTATATATATATATATATATCTATATATATTATATATATATATATAATATATATATATATATATATATATATATATATAATATATAATTAGTATATATATATATATATAAATATATATATTATATATATATATATATATTATATATATATATATATATATTAATATAATAATATATATATATATATATATATATATATATTATATATATATATATATTATATATATAAATTACTCAGAAATAATTTTCTTTACGCAGCCAAATACTTTAACATTACATAGAAATATTCAGCATATTTTTGTACCCTTAAAAATAAAAATAAGTTAAAAAATAAAAAAAAAAAAAAATAAAAAAAAAATTTAAAAAAAAATAAAAAAAATAACGTTCATTCCCTTTATTACCCAAATTTACCCGAAATTTGACATTTTTTGTGTGGTAAGTTTTATTTTTTTTATTTATAAACCCTTAATTATATTATGCCCTTACTTTGTTCGGTTCACAGTCTCTTGCGAGTTTCCATATATTATTTATATATATGGTGTTTTGTTTTCATTAACTGCTGAGAACTTGTTGAAATAAGGTTATAGGAAAGTTGATAGAGTTTGGATTGCCAACAAGAAATTCTAGTATTTTAAACGTAAGTATAAAATTCAAGAAAGCAATGTGTTCTCTTTTCATAGAATTTCAATATTTATTGTTTAAGGATTACATTTGGATCTAAGGTCTAGGCCTACCTCGTGTTTTTGTTTTTGTTTTTTTGTTAGGCCTAAATTTTTTCATAGGCTATCGTTTACAAATTGTGTATCCAATAAGGGCTATCCAAATATTCTCTAGTTGGGTAATTGTTTACATTAAGGTCCCCTACTTAGATTTTGATAAATATCCCAGCATAGACTCAAAAAATAGTAATCATATATAGTATTATGATAGCAATGGGCCAAAAAAGGTTCAAATTCGTTTCCTTTGTGGTGTTGAATGGGATTTATTTGCTAGATATGAAGTGAACTTTTCGTTTTTGAGCTTCAAATTGGATTATTGGGTAAATTATTTCATAACTGCCTATAATAGCAGATTTTTATAGAAATCAGACACGCATAGACTCTAAAAAGATGTCAGAGAAAGAATAAAGAAAAAATTATTTGTCGCTCTCTTTAGGTGGTCTCGTTAGGAAAAAAAATTACAAGGCCTCTTCAAAGTTGTTAAGATCCATAGATTTTTTCCAAATATGGATCGGAAGTCCAGGGTTAGGGTCTCAATTTCAGGCGCGTCTAAGTGAGGTTAATGATAAGTTTTTGTCGATAACAAAGAGTTCTATGTAGTACTTAACAAGTCTGTATCATAAGCCTAAACAGGAGAGGCGCAGAAGAACGAGCACGAGGCCCACTAAGTTTTTTATATATAGAAAGGTCTATGGGAAAATTTTAAACTTTCAGAGGTGTAACTTTTTTTTCCTAAAGAGACTGCGATTTTCATTTCAATATTATTATTAGATTTTTTTCTTAGAGTATATCCTGTGATTTTCAAACAAAAAAAATTTTCGTGATTTTTGTTTTAAATTAACGGAAGAATATTGAGGGGTGTTTTTTTTACAAACTATGGAGAGAGTTGTGTAACTTTTTCGCTAAGTAGAGGCCGACATGAGAAGGGAGCAATACATTTGGTTGTGTTTTTTTTTAGTCCTTCATTACTATTGTTTTAGTCTAAACTATCTGGGGTGAAGTTTAATATAAAAGATCTGGGGTTTTAGAGGCAATGTATTGAATAAATCTACCGTTTGATTGTATTTTTAAATTCATTTTATTTAATTTTTTAGTAGTATTTCCGAAGTGTAACTATTTAATAGTGGTCCGACGAGAAGAGTGGAGTGTGAAATATTATAGTAGTATAGCGCCAACGCGCCCCAGTGCGCGTCAAAAGTAGAGTGCAGCCTTGCTCCGTTAGGAGGCAACCAAAGGCTTGGGTGAAGAAGATAGAAAAAATATAAACAGTCATTTAAGAAAGAAAGGTTACAGCGTCCAAATTATGGGACATTTTCCGCCATAGTGGGGCTTTTTCTATAAAACTGAGGACGCGGAAGCCTGCGGTGGTCGTTTGAAGCAAGGCTAGTCTTAGTTCGGCTATGGATAGATATGTGGGTGATGAGGAGTCCGCCCTAGACGCGGCAGGATGGGAGAAATTAGGTAAGCTATTTTATTAAGAACTGATCGAGGTTTTAATTTACGGAGATAATTAGGAGAGTCAAAGAAAGTTCTTTTTAGGTTTTATGTTGGTGGTGTTTTTTATTTTTTCTTATAGATAGTATAATATACAATTGGCTCGTTTTAAATATGAGTTGTTATATGATAAAGAAAGTATAGAAAAGATATATTGTAGGTTATTAAGAAAGGCTACTGGGTGTGGTCAACGGCGGGTTTGTCGTTAGAGGGGATGGGGGGGTGGCGGACTCCGTTTAAAAAAAATTTTTTTTTAGGGATGGATTTTGGGGTGTATAGGTAGTCTCTATGAGTATAGGGTAAGTTGTGTTCTTTTGGGGGAAAATTCACAGCCTATTCCTTGAAGTCGCCGTATCAATTGGCCTGTGCTACGATCAATTAATTAAAAAAGAAAATTTAAAAATTATTTTTTGGTAGGATAGGCAATATGAAAATTTAAAAGTAATCTGGATATATTAATTATATATAGTGATATGGTATAGTGTATATATAAGTATAGTATATATTGGATATATATTATAGGCTAGTAATATATATATAAAAGGGGTTATATATATATATGTATTAAATATATAAGTATATAGTAATATGTATATATATATATAATATCTAGTGCTATCATGCAGGATATCTAGGAATCAGTCTATGGAAAGTAGGTTTGGCGACGGCGGTATGGTCTCAGTACAGAGATGGGAGGGCGGCTAGAGGCGCCGACAGCAGTCAGTGATGCGCATATAGGGTTTTAGGGAGGGTACCGGCGTCCCGTTTAACGAATAAGTACGGAGTGTCAGGGAGGGTAAGTTTTATTAGTGAACATAATGAATTAATGTGAGCTTAAATAATGTTTCCGATTTGGTAACTGAACATAGAGGGTCTCTAGACCAACGGTAGGAAACCGGATACGAGTGCAACTGTAAAGCTAATACAGGATTCATTGAATAGCTGGTACAACTGCATAAGAGGTGTTCTGATACGTTTGTAGTGCGGGTTGGTGGTATTGGATTTGATCAACGTTGTTGGAAATTAGGAATGTTATAGCGGATGTGAATATAGATATATAATATATAATTATGATATATGGAGGGTATATATATTATGTAGTATATATTAGTATATGATATATTGATATATATATATATTATATAGTGTAGGTGGTGATAAAATTGATTTTCGCAGTTTTTTTTTTTAAGTTTTAATTTATAGATGTGAGGTATTTTTTAAATAAAAGATTATTGGATATCTCTTAAGAGAATAAATTTGATATGTGTGAGATAGTAAGAACAGCTGTCTCAACTTGAAATATGATGCCCTGACAGCAGATGATATAGAAGCCAAACAAGGTCTACGGTGTTTCGGGTACTGGGGTGAGCTTTACGTCATTTCACTTTGGAAGAAATATAACAGTTGGAAATGGTATGTGTGCATCAATGAAAAAAGCTCAATGAATATTCATTTTCAGTATGTAGGTGTGCTTTTTTGGCAGTAGCGTGGTGGATTGTTTGGTAAAGTGTAAAAGTTTGGTAGATATTAAATTAATAGTGGGGGTGACGGCTAGGGTAAAGATAGAGAGAAGTTTATTCGCCCGTCGGGTATATACTGATGATAAGAGTAGCGACAGGATTCTGTGACTGTATGGTGGTTAGTGTAACAATAGATGAATGAACCTGAACTAGGTAGGGGTCTAAAATCGAGACTAACCTGGTGGTAGTGTAGGATGATGCTGGGTGCGCCCCCTAGGGACCCTAACTGTGGGGATGGGATTTCACATTGGCGATAACATCTACCAGTAGAGAGGGTGTATGGGAAGGGCGGGATTTGGAGCTTCACGTGCTAATGATTTCTTTTATCAGCGGTGGGTGTTGTTTCCCAGGCTGTGAAGTTTTGTAAATTACAAGGGAGGGGAAGCAAATTCTGGCAGAATATGTTTTTGAGAAAAGATGCTATGGGATTTTAGTAGGTAAAGGCTTTGTAGGGGAGAGGGCTGGTGAGATTTAGTAGTATGTGTTTTTTGTAGAAACTGAACATAATTCGCTGACGATTTTTTTATGGTCGTTCATTACAATTTTTTTTATTGCTAGTAAGGAACCAGTGACAAAAATGTAAGTAGGGGGTCTTAAGTAAATATAGTTTACTTCTAGATGGGTGCGAGTGGTATTCTAGTAGTAAGTCTTTGTTGTATTTCTGAGTTGGAATGGTGGAGACTGGTGAACTGGTGGCGAGTTGAAACTCTTTCATCGATATGTCTTTAGTGAAACATATCACAAAGACCTAAAATTGTGCCAATTTTCTGGGTTAAATAGGGAGTTGAGGGAAGAGAAGGGTTCGGCGAAAGGAAGGAGAGGGTGACACGGATGAAGATCAAGAAGATAGGGTGTCAAATTAATAAATAAGTTTTTTTGCTCGCAGTGTCACCTAATAGATAGCGGGACAAGGCGAACTTTTTCAGATGGGTTGGAATATACGTAGGTCGGTAAGAAGTCTGTAGGCCTGCCGGGCGAGTTTCCGTTCTGGGTTGTGGTAACGGGGTGATCGATGCGTTCGGGTCCTCTGTTCGGCGAGTGGCCGGTGGGGTGTGGGGTGTCGAGAGGGAGGGGAGAGAGGTGTTCGGGGGGGCTACTAACATACTTAAACCGAGGATGGGGCGGAAGACTCCAAAAGGGGATTTGTATATTTTACATAGGTGGCAAATAGTTTTTCAGGGTATTGGTATATGGGTTCCGATAGAGTCAGAAATGAAGATGATTACTAGTGGCGGTTGGGGAAGGAGAGGCGAAACTTTAACATTTTATGGTTAAAAAATGTATCAACAAATTGTATTTAGTTGGTTTATTTTTTTAGTAAGTATGGAGTTGTTCCATAGTTATAAGTGTAGGTTTTATATAATATATATATATAATACTATAATGTGATTAAAAATCATGCTATTTCTGTATCCGATGTAGTTAGGGCAAAATGCAAATCTCCAATTATTGTATGTTCTCTATAGTATAAAATGTGGGGGAAATTTTCAAACTTAAAGACCATTTTTAAAACACAAAAATAAATAAATAATTAGACAGGTAAAACCAGTGGAGAAATATTTTGAAAAAATGGAAATTAGTAGATTTAACCATTATATAAAAAAGTTAGTATATAAGCGAGAGACGCAGAGAGAGAGAGAGATGATGAGAGATGTATAACGCACACATACCTGACAAGACGACAGATCAGACCAGACAGAAGAAAGAGTTGGTGACGCGGTCAAAACGCACCACAATTCAGTGTTAGAAAAATATATACAAACGGAGTTGGCAAAACTCTTACAAGACCGCTGGGGGTAGGACAAACAAAAAAATCTAAAGGAGTCAGAAAAAACAAAAATCATTTAAAGATTATAAAGATAAGCCACAAAGATAATTAGGGCCAAAACTTAGATGCTAGGATCCATTCTTGGGAAAGTCTTTTTGTAACATTTTCCCATATAAAACTTAAAAAGTTACTAAGAGTTAAATTTATTAAGGTTAGTTAAAAAAATGCAGTCTCCTCTATTTATTAGTATACAGAAACACTGTAGTAAAACAAAATGTCCACACGATTTTTTTATGTTTTCAATAATGATTTTTTGTCATTTATTTATGTATGGTAGACTATAAGACATTTGTTTAGGGTTTGATATTTATGCATTTCTGGGTATCTCAGTGTAAGGGATACAGACAGAAACAAAACGGTCCACTACGGAGGGCAGACAAGAGCAGAAACACATTTGATATTTCAAACGAAATTGCTTACACATACTGGTAATATAGACAGAAAGCATCGAGAGACAGGTCAAGGTCGTGGGAGCATCATGCGCAACTATTGACGACAGGGTCAGAGACAAAGACAGACAGACAGAGCAGACAGACAGACAACGAATTCCTGTGTAAGGGGAGTCTGAGTCGAAAATTGACACTGACGATGTACACAGTGAGCAGACAGCGTGACGAAAAGTTTTTGGTTTTAAGTGGAGTCATCGAATAATGCCAACAAGATTCTATAATTTAAAGAGTACTAGAGCCAGACAAAATTTAGTATCTATACCGACTCGCACCGAACATATAAGTGGACCTTATTTTGTGCCAGTGATCAAGAGCAGGGAACAGACCACTGGAGCAGTAAAAAATAACTTTAAATTAATTATGATATTATTAATTATTTGGTAAAAATTTTAAACTTAGTAATTTTTGTTTGGTCAATGAGTGTATGTGGAAATTGCGATGAACAAATAAACTATGTAATAAATTGGTTTGCCTATTTTGTATAAAAAGTGTAAAAATTATGTATTAGTTGAACAACGACAGACAATTTTAGAATCCAGACATGACTCATGCAGTACTAGACAGACATTCTTTTTTTGACTTTTCAAATATTCAATTCCAAATGTAGATTCAGTACAGCAAAAATAAAAGATTCCAAAATGTTGGAAAAATTTGTTTAGGGAAAATGTAGTAAAAATACTTATAGGTTGTGTCGTCATGCCTATCCGAAACAGAATTCGATTACTATAAATGAATAACATGAACTTAAGACTTAAAATGTATAATGACTAGAATTAGTTGTGAACAAGGGCACGTAAATAGTAACTTAAGGACTGGGATCGCACCAATCACCACCACTGACGCGGGTTTTGCCCAAAATTGCAAAATCTTGAATAATGGGACGATCATTTTCAACTAAATAATTTATAAATTTATTTTCAATTTTTAATTATTTCTTAATCAATTATTTATTGGGGATATACTCCTAATAATTATTTTCATAACATTTTAAATATAATTTGTTAATTTAATTTTTTATATTATTACTTATGAGAATAAAAAATAAAAAAATGCAAAATTTTTGACCGGTTTTTCCCCCATTTTATGGGTATAAATTTTTGAGTTAATGATGTATTATAAAGTATATATATACCGTAAATATATATATTAATACTAATATATATAATTTACTTTTCATAATATAATTTATTTTATTATGAAAAAATATCATAGTAATATTTATAAATAAAGTTATAATAAATTAATAAGATTATTATAATATAATATATATACTAAATGGTCATTGTAAGGATATAAACTAGATATATTATTATATAAAAAAATGAACTATTAAATCTTTAATTTTTTTGAGGCAGTAGATCTACAATGATTAGGTACACGTAGGGAAAAGGACACTTACATGCTCTAAGGCAGATCACGTGAAATAATTTTGAGTATGGGTTCTACACACAAATATTGAGTCAGCTCTGCTTCTCTCTACCAACTCTAGAATTGTAAATTTAAGATGAAATAGAAAGATGAGAGTCGTATGGAAATGTGCTACTTCAAAGGATAGTAAACCCGAAGCAGAAACTATAGAGAAGGAGAGTACAGCCATTTTGTATGAAAATGAAGGAATAAGTGATGTATCTTTCAGAATGGCAGGATGAAAGTCGATCAAAGAATATAACTCAAGGCGGATGTGGATAAAATAAGAAGCATTTGGAGATCGAATACTCAGAAAGATAAATGGAGTGGGCTGTCATTACGATGATTTACTGTAAAATTAGCATGTAGATAATTGCTTATTGGAGGTTATTGAGAACATTGAAAGCACATGTGGCACAGTTAGATAGGTATGAGAAACGTTATCTAATCACATATTTTATAACTAGAGGAACCTATGCCATATTTTTTGGAGTTTTAAACCATATATAAGATATTTATAACTTTATTTAATTTAATTTTATCAGATCTATGCAATGATATACATAGGTAAATAGCTTTACATTAAATGTTTTCATAGTTACTATTTTTAAGTCACTCTGATAATCAAATTTAGTAGTATTTCGAGATCTTATCATTGAGAATATTAGATTAAGCCACATTTGAACCACTGCGCTGGTCAAAGACTTAAATAAAAAAAATTCACAATTTAATAATAATAATTGAATATATATGATATATTACTAATAAAATTATAATATATTATAATTTATTAATAGAATTATATTAATTAATATATATATAATTATATTATTATTAATAAATATAATCTATATATATATAATATAGTATAATATATAAATATATTATAAATCTTATATATACATTATATCTATATTATAATCATATTATTGAAAATATAATGAAATTATGATATTTAGTTATATCAGTATATTATGTATGGAATCGAGCCCCACCACTGGCGTTTGTCAACTGGTTTAATGCACCTTAGATGGTTGAATTAATGGTACTTGCACAATAATCATTACAAATTGTCAGATGTTATATGATTATTTAGAATATTAATCTATTTATTATAAAATTACTCTACTAATTTCCTATGACGTTGACTTTATTCTCTTCTTCACTCTATTATTATATGTGAATAAAAAGAGATTTACGTTATTTATTTTATACTATAATCCATATCTAATACTAACTAAAAAAGAACTTCACGCTACTCCACGTATTTAACATAGGAATTTTAAAAAGATGTAATTTTAAGTTATCAACCAGAAATTTAAATACATCTTGTAATAAGAGATTTTAAAATAAGTTGTAGGTAACTATAATTTTTAAAAATCATAATCTCCTCATAGATATAAATAATAATAATTTATAATAATTATAATAATAATAATAATTCACAAAAATTATCTACTTTTGTGCCATTTAAAAACTTCATTTACTAGACTTCTAAGAATTTCGAGAGGAAGATGGAAATTAATATAAGATTGTAACAAACAATATAATTAGTAGTTAAACACTCGAAAAGATTGGTGTATATATTTGTGTGAAACTATGGATAAATAAATCCCCTGATCATAGATCTCTCTAATAAATGAATTATAGGACATTTTTTACAACTTTTATGTTTATGAAATGCAATAAAATATATAGATAATAAAACAATTATAAATGATCTTATACTTTCAGAATAATGAAACAAGAACTAGCTCAAAGTTAACATCCTTAAAAGAAGTTTACAAATTTGCGGCAAAACGAATAAGAAAAATTAAAATGAGAAAGCCAATACTATGAAAACATGAATGCTTTCATTTATCATCAGATTTAATATGGAGATGAATGATATTCAGTAAATAATATAGAGCTAAATAAAAGTGTATTTGTGTAGAGTATAGAAATAATTTAGCATAAAATAATAACAATATAAGTTAAAAAGGGTCGATCCACTACGAGTGATTACCTCCAGACTTCATAATAGTATGAATAGAATGATTGGTAAAGATTTTTGATATGCACAATACTAATGTCAAGTAGTTGTAATACCCAAGTATAACACTTTTCTAGCTGTGGGTGGCATGAGTGAGATTGTAGAGAATGATGGAGAATAAGAGAGTGTGAAATAGGTGCAGGCGTGGCTACTATTATTTAATTTGATCAGGATATGGAATTTGGTTATTGAGTGTGGATGAAGGTGTCCGGCAGGAGGATTGAATATGGAGTGGAATTATGGCAGGTAGATTGTTGTAAAAAAGATGGATTGAAGTATAATCCTATAATATAAGTAATAGGAATTTGACAGTGGGGCTTTTAAATCCGGGTATGATTGAGTTCTTAAGTATGTAGAGAGTTCAGCTGGAAGAGTTGTATATGAGTATTAAATAATTTATTTATAGTAAATAATTAATTGTTGAGATGAAAAGGGAATATGAGGATGATGACTAGAATCTAGTGAGGATAAAATGTTTTGAAATGGCAAGGCAGAGAGCTGATGTAGCAACTAAATTGTTGGTAGTAATGTGATAGGGGACTTAAGGTCTTATAACACATTGAGTGAGTATGTATTATTTTCATTAATAATTATGTAATAATGAATTTATAATGTTGCAAAATTAATATTATAAATAACAAAATAAAATTTACTGTAGTGCAGTTTTATTTTGCAGAATTAACGAAATAACTATAAGAGTAATGGCACTGTTATACTTTATCCTTTCAAAGTAAACTATAAATAAAATGAATAACGACTATTTTTCAGAGTAACAAGTGTAAATCGTATAATAATGAAATTAAATCTTTTTTTGAGAGTAATGAATTCCCACATTCATGACAATGTGGGCGACTTAAAAAAATATTGAATGAAAGTTTGACTTAGGAAGAGGTTAGACACTGGAAAGCAACTGTTTTGTTTTTTAATTGATTAGAAATTTTTTGTATTTTTTTACCTTTAATATATAATACAAAATATATATAATATTAAATCAAATGATATTTAACTAACTTCAAAATAAAATTATATTTAGTAAGTCATAAATAATTATATTACACAGTAACTCACTAGTAATCCTACTTATTTATATATAAATTTAATAAATTGAGATCATAATGATCATAATATAATCCTAAGATCATTACCACTATAAATAGCTCAAATATTTATCCACCATAACATATGTGTATTTATATAGTTACAAATCTATCTCCATATTTATGATCAATCCTCTAAACTCAGTTAGATCATCAATTTTGTATATTACATATCCACATATTTTAAATTAATTTTAGCTTGTAAATATGTGAGTACTGAGACTGTTGTATATATATCACAAATATATAAATAATAAGATTTTTAGATATGTAATAATTTAATTCTATCTCTCATAATACTATAATTTTGTTTCAAATGGGAGCTTTTGTAGTAATAATTTTATACCATATGAGAGATTTCCATATGAAAAAGATAATTGTTAGGAATAATATTTCTTTTAATTATTTTAAATGTTGATTCAATACTTGCAACATCAACAGTTGAATGAGTCAAAATCATGCTTGTTTAATGTAAGATTACCAGGTGCTATGTTTTTTGAATAACGCAACTATATGCATTTAATTTATTTTGTATATTGTCCATTGATAATGCAACTTTCAACCAACAATATTTTATACATTGTTTTATCAATTTGTGTACCATTGTGCTAGAAAAAAATGTCATTGTTCACAATTAAATCATTAATTTGTTGTAAAATTAGCAATGGATAATATTTTGTTGTACATTCTCACTACTCTCTAGTGTATATTATTGATTACTTCTTATTAGTTTATTATTTTTAATTATTTTTATGCTTAATTTAATCTGATATGTAATTATTCTTTAAATAAAAATATGCAAATACATTCCTTTTTTTGATATTTTATTGACTCATAAGGGAATTATAGTATCAGCTCCTGAAATAGTTGAAATAATGTTGTCTACAGTTATTATAGCTATAACCACGACTTAAATGTAAAATGATTTTAAGCGATGGGATTGAATTTTAATATATAATTACTTAATCATTTTGAATGATTTAAAATAATTTAATTATTATTAACTAGTTTTGATTTTAGTGTAATTCGATTAGTGCATTTATTATAATTAAAAATTTAGTTTTTATATTGAGTTTAATTAGATTTTTATATAGTTTTTTAATTTTAAGTTTAATTAGTTTTAATTAGCTTATATTAAATTTTTAAATGTAGCTTTTTAATTATTTATAATTATTTTCATTATTTTATTATTATTAAGGATTTTGAAGTAAAAATTATTTTATTAAGTTATTTTATTCATTTATTTATTTATTTATTTTTATTATTTTTTATATTATTTTAATTAAATATAATTATTTTAAAGCTCTTAATAAACCTTACACTCTCTTCCAGATCTTGCCACTTTATTTCTATTCTTATAATCTTATTCAATTAATTTTTAATTATTTTATTAATTTTATCAATTTGTTATTAAAATTTTTTATTAATTTTATTAATTTTTATTAATTTAATTATTTAAAATTTTTTTACATTATTTTTTTAATAATTTTCATTATTACTAATTACTAATTATATGTATTAATTATTAGTAGGATAATAATTTTATATAAATAATAATTTTATAATTAATGGGGTTGAATATAATAATAACATATTTATATTCCCTTTTTCCCTGATAATAATAAGCTTATAATTTATATAATTGTTAATAATAATAATAATAATAATGATAATTCGAATATTATTCAATTAACTTAGTATTTCAGAATATGGGAAAAAGAGAGGTGTGTAGTGATAATACTTATTTCTAATAATATTATTATTTATTGATTATTTATTATTGATTATTATTATTATTGGATTATATAAATTATTATTATTAATTATTATTAGTTATTATTTATAATTATTATTATTCATTATTAATTTCATTAATTTATTATTATTATTATTATTTTATATTTATTATAACTGTTTTAATTATTTATTATTCTATTTCACAATCATTTTTAACTTTCTATTTTATCAGATGATATTCACGAATTCCTTTACGAAGTATTATAGGTACTTAATATTCAACTAATAATAATAAATAATATCATTATGTTGATTATAATACTGAAGGAAGTGAGTTTTTGTGTCATTGAATTAACAAACCTTCTTTCCCCTCTGCCTTATTCAAAATGCGTAGAAATATGTGTGTATTAATTGCTTATTTTAAACGTCTCATGTCTCTGCGTGCATCCAGTTTTGTTACAGTCGCGCAAGGACATCTCTCGAAAATGAATTTAGTAGTGAAGGAGGGAATCGTCATCATTATGAAACAGAGTGGCTTTATTGGATAATGAATTGAGGAATGAGAAGATCCCTAATGAAAAGTAGATAAAAAAAGATATAGCAAAGAGTTCTTGAACAATGCAGCAAAACGTACGCAACATATTTCACTAGACTTAAAATAGCAGTGGCCATCAGCTCATTCTGCTAAAGCATGATTGGAAAGAAAATTCCTTCAGGAGAGACTTGAATAGATACCCGAGTTATTCTGAAAATTATTATTATTTTCTCATTCTTTTAACTCCATACTAGATAGCATTGTGTTAAGAGATGAAGTTTAAAAAATCAAAGCTTATGCCCACTGCTACTACTAGTAAATTAATCCGCAAAGGTTTCGTTATGATTCTACCATATGCCATAAGTAGGAATTCACCACAGAATATGCCCTGTAATACATTTTCTAAATTAAAAAAAAAAAAGAAATAAGAATGGATGTAGGAGTTTTAATAGTCAAGTAGGAAGAGAGGACAAGTTGCGTCAGCGTGTGTAGGAAGGGGGAAAGAAGAGAGTGAACCTTGACCTATATGGGTTCTATGTAAAAATGCGGGCGAGTTAAATCGAACCATTCTTATGATCGCATCATTATAGGTAATCTGGGGTGGAATGTGCATAATTTCTTCTCCGCCAGGATATTCTTTAAATATACGAAAACTTGAAAGTTATGAATTATAAAAATAATGACAAATAAAGTAAATTGAGTAGATTGATAAAAGAAATGCTCATCTTTCAGAAAGTATTAAATTGGATCATGCTATAAATAAGACTTTCTCGGCTCACCAAGATGGAAGGTTGGAAAATGTTAAGATGAGTTAATGTAGGTATTTATAAAATTTGTTTAAGTGAAATTTTCAATGGGTTGTACACCTCCATGTCAGAAAGAGTCACCTGTAGTGGTTAGGCAATCTGCATTAAGTTTCCCTGAAGGACCCCTTCCTTGAAAGGAAATAATAAAAGTTTAGAAGATAATTGTTACCAGAAGATTTAAGAATAATAAGGAGTCAAAATTTTGTTGCATCCGAAACTACCAAATGTTTTCCGAAGTTGGGAAGGAGTGGTTTCCTTGTCGAGAGATCTTTGAAAGAGATAGAACAGGTTAAAAAGGAGACTTACAATGAGTGATTTACTGCGGAAAGCGCTCCAAGTGGAAAGTTTATTTTGTAAACAGCATATGGATGATGAAGAAATAAAAAGTTATATTATGACTATATATTATAGTATATATATCATCATATATATATAAGTATTTTTTATATAATATTTATATTATATAAAATATTTACTAATATATATAATTATATATATATATATTATATACTATAGATGGGATGTGTGTGTGTGTGTAGGTGTGTGTGTTGTGTTTGTGTGTGTGTGTTTGACAGTAGACTCTTTACCCCATCTAAGTACGTACGTTCGCTTTACAGTTAATGAACTGCAGTGCATATTCAAAAGGAGGAACATCTACAAAGTGAAGCCGACAACAAAGGGGTTGAATTATGAAGTAATAGAATTGGAAATTGGATGAGGTCAGTGCCAGTGTAATGGAGGGAGTTATTGGTCACGCAGACGGTGGGCGAGGGGTGAGTGACGTGAGGTGGGGTGGGAGGGGTATAGAGCTGGTATGGTGGTTAGTCCAAGATCCAGAGCACAGGCATTACGGCGAAGGAGCTGTAGCGCAGAGGAGGGAAATGGTGCGCGTTTTGAAAGTGTAGTGCACGGGAGGAGGGGGAGCGCGAGGAAGTGATAAAGTCGAAATTAAAGAGAGCTATAAGCGGAGGATATGACGAATGTGGTGATGGCGGGGGTGCAGAAGAGTAAAATGATAATACTTAATGGATATTATGATGAAATATAATTGTATTATAATATGATTTGATTTTTCATTTAATTTTTTGTTATGATTATTGATTTTATATATATATGATCTTAGTGATATGTTTGTTAATTTTATAAAGTTTTTAGTGGATTTTTAATTAATTTTTTTAGGTGGTAGAGCTAAAGAGGGAGGAGGATACATTCAAAAAACACCCTTCAGATTGGAGACCTTTCCTTATTTGTTGTCTCTACAGATTTTGGACAGATAATACTCCTAATATTAGGAATCAATATCGTTTATTGTTACTCTCTCCAACATAACTGATATTTCCTTATTTGAACCATCATATATTATTATATAATTATTTATATATATATATATAAATATATGATATATAATATATATATTATATATTATTATAATATATATATAATAATATTATTATATATATATTATATATATTATATATAAATAATTGAAATAATATATATATATATCATATATTTATTATATAGTATTATCTATTATATATCATATATAAATATATATAATTTATATAATAGTATATTATATATTATATATATATATAGTAATTTATTTATATATATTATATAATATATATATATTAAATTATATATTAATATATATATATATATTAGTATATTAATATATATTTATTATATTATATATATATATATATTTATATCTTCAAAAGACAGTTCCCTTTATTTCCTATTCTTTTCATTTTAAGATGCATGCTAGGTACATTTTAAAAAAACCTTAATTATTAAAATTAATTTAAATCTTTTATTCCTTATTACCAGAGTGTAAAAAAATAATTAAATATTAATATATTATCACAAATAATTTTTCAAACTTGATGCGGTACTTTAATTATTAAAGTTAACAATTTCTTAATCATATAGATTTTTTTGTTGCTGCAAATAAAACGTTATAATCTAAGTTATCTCACAGTTTTTTTCACTTTTAAAATGGGTACGAGCAAGATTTCCAGTTAAATTCCTGAGCTGAATCGTGATTCCTTTTCTGTATATATTTCTTTAATTTCGATCAACACGTTTAAGACATAGAAATATCAATTCTACTTGAGTTATTTCCTCTTTTCTCCCCACCCATTTATTTTTCGCCTTTCCTCTCTTGTCCTCTCTCTTCATCTTCACACGTAAGAGCCTGTTCTCCGCTGAAATCTGATAGTAACCGACTTAAAACTCGGACCTCGTGCTGTGGTAATACCTCTTCTTCTAAGCTACAATTAACTACGTACATCCTCACTAAGAAATATTTCTTCCCATACACATTTAAGTCTCCGCTCAAGTGCTGCGTTATCGGTATTCTTTCACCTCATTTCATAATTAAATTTATTAACTTGCATTATGATCATATATTTAAACTTAAACAATACCATGTTACTATAGCATAATGACACTCATATTCTCTCAGTCAAGATTTCTCTTTTTTCATAATCAATCAGAGATCCATTCGCAGTAAACTTACTTCATATTATTCCTCCGACTATTGCTCTCAATTCTTCTCTTGCGTCTATTCTCACAAATTTTCGTCTATCTATTAAAATTTTTCTTTCTCCTCTATTAATCCCATCTCAATTAAAACAGGCCACACTTTTTAGTGATCTTGATCTCTCTTTCTCAGCTTGATTTCGCCGCGTCAACTTTAAGCAAATTGTACGAGTGAGACTCTCACTAAGGGAAACTTTGCTTAAATCTTCGCTTCGCCGACGACGAAATAAAAAATACATTTTCCCACAAACACACACAGTAAATACAAAAAGACATTTGACACGCGCACACACAAACACACCTATACACACACATACACACACACACGTCACAAATTACAGTCGCAAACAATATTCGTTTCATAAATATCTCTCCAAGAGGAAAGATAATGTCAAGATTTTGACTTTATATTGCTCACTCTCATTAGCCTACATGAATTCACTATCATATATATATATATATATATATATATTATTATTTATATATTATATAGTATATATATATTATATCATTTATAATTATAATCTATTATAATATATATTATATATAAATATATATATTATATATATATTATATATATATATTTATTATATATATAATTAATTATCTATATTATAATAATATATATAGTATAATTACTATAATATATATAAATAGAAAATACTACTACCACTTCTATTTCTACTACTGATCTTGTTGTTATAAGTTCTACTTTATTTACTAACTAACATACTACTTACTACTATACTACTGATAATAATGATAATATAAAATAATAATAATAATATAATTAATATTAACATAATGAATAATAAAATGACATGAATCAAATTATGATATTAACTAACTTACACTACTTTTGCAGTACTTATGCTACTACAACGTATTAGTACTAAATCATTCCTGTACTAGCTACTAATTATAATCCGGATGAATAAATGAATAATAATAATATAATAATATAATAATAATAATATATAATACATATAACAACAATAACAATAACTAGTTAATAATATTATAATGAATATATATAAATATAATAATAATCAATCATAAAAAATAATATGTTGTATAAATCCATAAAACAATAATAATCTATTAAATTGATTGTTATTAATAATCATAATATAATAAATAAAGTAATAATAATAATAATATGAATCAATGAATAATAATAATAATAATAATAATAATTAATCATAGAAAATAATTACAATAATACAATAATGAATGAATGAAGTAATAAACTGTAATAAATATGAACAATTAATAATAATAATAATAATAATAATAATAATAATAAAATTAATAATAAAATAATTAATAAAATATTATTTAATGAAAAAATTTATAATAATAATATAATTAATAATGATACCAACGTAAAATTATAGATTCGACAGGTAACATTTATCTCTTCAGTTTGAATGTGCGAACAAAATATTGGTATGTATTGTATTTAAATCTTACGGTAGATTAAGTTTTTAAAATATATTTGCAATAGTCCTCTCTCTCTCTCTCTCTAAACAGCCCCTTATCTTTTCTATCATATCTATATCCTAACAATGCGCTCTCTCTCTCTTTCTTGACTCCTCTCTCTCTCAATCTCTTCTCTCAAATTTCTCTCTCATTCATAATGTTGGAAATATATTATTAATAATAATATATATATATACATATATATATATAATATATGATATATACTATATATAGGAAGCTATTTAATTAATTTAAAGAAGTTCTTCTCAATAAAGTATATAATATAAGTATAAGTATCGGAGATCTATAATATGTTATATATATATATATATATATATATATATATATATATATATTATATTCAAATATATCTTTTTCCATATACCTCACTTAACCTTGATGGAGGGATGTATGTATGTACGGTATGTATGCAGATGATATAGCCTTGTGTGTTGTTGCTCCATATTTACTGAGAGCCAGGTCTGCAGATGTCTATGTATGTATGTACTGTATGTATGAGATGATATGCTATGTATGTATGTATGTATGTATGTATGTATGTATGTATGTATGGCTATGTTTTATGTATGTATGTATGTTATGTTAGATTCTCTGTTATGGATTCTTAAATGATGTATTATATTAATGTATATCGGTATTAATAATATTGATATTATTATATTAATATATGATACATATTTAATATATAATTTTAAATATATAATATATTATATATATAATATTATATAGTATATATATATACCTAATATTAATATATATATTATATAAATATTATATATATCATATATTATATTATATATATATATATATATATATATAATAAATATATATATTTATATATCACTATATTACTAATATATATTGAATATTTTATAAAATTATAGATTCGATGGGAGAATAATAAATGTATCTAAATATTATATATATATGTATAATATATATTATGTATATAATATATATATATATATATATATTATTTTTTATATATATTATATATATAATAATATATTATAATGATATATATATAAGATAATAATTTATCAATATATATATATACTATTATAATTATACTTACTTATATAATATATATAATTTCAAACAATTGTTAAAATTGTAATCTGGTACCGGAAACAGTAAAAGTAGTTCTATTTGACCTAACTTATAATTATTTTTTAATTAAACATAATTCATCAGAATAAAATTGAAATGTGTCAACGAAGTAGATTATTTTCATTAGGAGAAAGACTATAAAATGAAAAATGTTAAGCGCGAAGATACGTTCTTCGGAGATATATTTCATAACCTGTTGACTTAGTGAAACCTAATCTTGCATGAATTTTATCAGACATAAAAGTTAATCTAAATACATTGATACCGATTACCGATGCAAAGCATCCAATTCTTATTAATCACGCACTAAAAATTACTCATTTGCGAATATACACCAACTATAATTTGCCATTCTTTTAATAACTAATATAATTGAAAAAAGCATATATATAATTTTTTCTATATTTAGTTTAATCTTCCTTAATTTTATATATATTAATAAGTTATATTATTATATATATATATTTTATATATATATATATATATACTATAGTTATATATATAGTAAATTATATATATATTAGTATATTATATATATATATTATTTATGATATATATCTGTTATAAGATTAGATAGTTATCATATTAGTAATATAGTAGTATATTTATTTTCATTATTTATTTTTAATTTCCTCATAACAAAACAACCTTGACAGAATAATTTTACAAAAATTGTCAAGTTATACTTAAACATATTTCATTAAACTTTTGTTTGAGAGATGTGATGGGGATGGGCGAGATGAGAGAGAGAGGAGAGAGAGGAGAGAGAGAAGACGAGAGAGAGAGAGAGAGAGAGAGAGAGAGAGAGACGAGAGATAGAGAGAGAAGATGAAGTAGAGTAGGAGATAGAGTAATACCTTGAGGGTTACAGACGCAGTTTTAGAGTCATAAAATTTTAAAACTTACTTTTAATTTTTTTACCTTGATTCATATATTTATTAATAGGTATACGATAAAATATAAATTGCATAAAATTTTTTGAAAAAATTTCCTATTTTTATCGTACATGAAAAAATTTATTAAATTTTACATGGCTTGAGGAAAATAGCATGCCCAAAAAACGATTGGATTCCTTCTTTATTTGCAGATTATAATAAGTAATAGTGAATAATAATAATAATAATAATAATAAATTAATTATAATACATAATAATAATAATAATACATATATAATAATAATAATAATATAATAATAATATAATAATATAATACGAACTGAGTGTTTTAAAATCATTTTTGAAAACATATTAATTTGAATATATTTTGAAAGTACAGACCATTATTTTATTCTACTATTTCCTAATATTTACTAAAATTTCGAGAAATAGGTCTGAAGGGATTTTTAATTTGCTGCTGTGTTTTTAGATATGTTGCCACCTTCGTGGCATCAGTTATGAGCAGTCGGCAAGGACGGACTTGAGTGGAGGTGGCTTTTGAATGTTTAGTCGTGAATGGAGTGGGAGTTTGTACCTCGTTTTCCATTATTATTGGTGATTAGATAGAGATCAGCTAATGGAATAAGTATTGAAATAAAGAAATGGGAAATATAACATAACCTTGAAGAACACCACAATCATTAATAGACCTTAAAAGGATGATCAGTGACCATCAATACCATCTGCTGAAGAACGATCGGAAAGAAATTAAATGAGAGCTAGCAAGAGATATGGCCATACCTAAAGAGGAGAAGTTTAAAAATCTCAACATCTTTACAGCCTTAAACTCTATCCAACGGTCTTCGTTTATCGTCTACCGTTCATAGTAATAACGGGAATTCAATTCCGAAATTGCCTGAAAGAGATGGAATCGCAAGTGTCCCTGTGACAAGGGAAAGAAGATGACCAGTAGAGCCATATACCATTTACAGAAAACCTATTTCTTACTGAGGAATTTCCATCGGATCTGGGATTACCTATACTTCCGCCAAGGATACTATATCGAAAGTATTTTGAAAGTTCTATGAATCATTATACAAATATAATTCCTAATAGTTGAGTGTTTAAAGGAGTCAATCCCATCTTCTTAGACACATGCTAAATAAGCTTACGCTTCTACGAAGAAAAAACTAAGGTTAAAATAAAATTTTAAGCATAGTTAATTAAGGTATATATAATTTCTGTTTGAAAGTCCAAATGCACAATGGGTTGCAACACCTTCCATGTCAAGAAAATTGTAGAATATTGCTTCTGATTGTGCAGATGGCTAACATATGTTCTGAAGGGGATCCTTTCCCTAAAGGAATATATCATTTTCAAGGGAAATCAGAGATATAAGACGCACAAGGGTGAAAAAATTTGTAATGCATTTCCGAAGTGAACCTACAAAATTGTTTTCGAACGTTGGAGGATGGTTTTTCCTCTTGCAGAGACTTGAGGAGATAAAAACAGGGCGAAAGAGATACCAATGGATCGGAGAAACTCAACTTGCTACGCCCATACACTAAATTTGATTGTACAAAGCTCAATAAAGGTTAATATAAATATTTAAATATATATACTAATATATATATATAGGTATAATATATTATATATTATATATATATATATATTATTATATATATTATATAATGTATATTAGTATAATATATCTATTATTATTTAACATATTATTTAAGATAATATTTTACTTGTGTGCTGTTGTGTGTGTGTGTGTGTGTGTTGTGTTGTTTGAATGTAAGCGCTTTACTTCCATTATACGTTCCTTTAAGTAAATAATGTTAAAAGTCTGCTAAAATTGCAGAATTTACAAAAGAGAATTCAACTCAAGGGGAACGAGTCTACAAATGCAACCGAAACAAGGGGAAGGGGAGTGGGAGAGGGGAGGGGTGACACTGTAGAAAGGTAGTATAGTGGAGGGGGGAACGATGCTAACATTCAGGAGTTCTTATTTGTGTCTCTCAGATTTGTCAGATAAAAAGATATTAGCTCAATCTCTAATAGTAAAGCGAATAAATGCATGTTGCTTTATTGTTCACTCCCAACAAAGCTGTTTCCTATGGAATTCCGCCATATATAAGTATCATACTAATATATAATTAGTTATTAATACTTATAATTATATATATATTATATAATTATATATATTTCATATATATATATATTATATTATTATAATATGTAATAATATTATATAATATTATAATTTATAGTATATTAACAAAGTTTACGTATCATATACTATATTATATAATTTATTATTATATATATTATATATCTATATATAAATATCCTTATATATATAATATATATAAATTTATTATATAATATATTAGTATATAAGTTTTATAATTTATATTTTATATAATACACTATATATATAAGTTATATATATAATGATATTATAATATAATTAATATAGTATATATATATAAATTAATAATAATATATTATATTATAGTATATTATATAGTAATTATGAAAATGCAACATAATTTTAACCTTGCAATCAAATTTGAATTGTCAAATACCATCCTTAATCGTATTTTCAGCGCATGCTAGGAATACGATCCTGGACTTTAGCAGCGAATGAAGCGTGCATGTGTTTTTGACCCACTACCGCACTAAAAATAGACAAGACAAAGAGAAACCGAGAATCTTCTAGGAACTGGTCCAAGAAGAGCATTAACTTTAGGTTCCTTTTCCCCGCTCCAGCACTGCGAACGTTAGGGCCTT
>JABUQX010064657.1:0-37992 GCA_015478945.1 Trachelipus rathkii
TTCTATATGACTGCCATACATCTATCTACTATTCATCATCATCAATGTACGAGATTCTGACTCCAGCCCTTCATTACTTCAATACTCATTTCAATATTTTTGGCTTACCTTACTTTATTTAAATTCTAAGATGAAATTGCCTCCCTAGTCTTAATCTATCCGATTCTTTCCATAGAGAGTACTGATTATATATATACTGGATAGATTTATCCGAGGGTGGGTGATTCGTCTAAAACCTTGTAGTAATATTTAAATTATTAATATAAATAACATCTACTCTTAATACTTTACACAAATCTACCTCACTAAGACACCTTCTAACTTTCCCTATTCATATTTGACGTAGTATCCTATCGTCTCTCCTGTACGACAATAATATAAGAACATCTTTGAGGCCTAAACATAAAACAAAAAATGTCTTAGGAATACTATCACATCACATAGAAACGAGGTTCATGCTAAGGACGGCCTCATAATAAAGACACTGGGAGTTCTGGTATTAGACTGCGATAACTCTTTTTTTCTCTACTC
This sequence comes from Trachelipus rathkii, assembly GCA_015478945.1. Taxonomy (NCBI): domain Eukaryota; kingdom Metazoa; phylum Arthropoda; class Malacostraca; order Isopoda; family Trachelipodidae; genus Trachelipus; species Trachelipus rathkii. Next base: position 532 of record JABUQX010064657.1, read on the forward strand.
TTCAGCAGTTATATATATACCAGTTTAATACATAGAGGTCTCATCAAATTAATATATTCCGCCCATGTATGGAGTACTTAGCTCACTTACATATTTATGGGGGGGCTGCTCACGTTATTCATCCACGCCTTTATGTAATATAGGGTCGAGTCAATATGGCTAAATAAGACTTATCAACTGTCTGATCGTTTTTCATAAGTTTGAGTATCTAGACCCTTCTTATCTATCATGCGGCGCCGATGTTGGTGCTAGGTTATAAACCTACTCTTATCATTACAGGGAGCACAGAGCCCTTTTTTAAGGAAGGGATAAGGCGGCTAATATGATACATCGAGAAAAGTATAAACTATATAATGCAAATGGGAACAACGCCGCACTCCAAATCCCAACCACCTTTAAGACGACCTCGTAGCACAGCACAAGGGTGCTGTGTCGGCACATGAAGTTTTGTGTTTATGATATCAGCAACGTCCAAGACTGAGTTGCTGCGGTGCCAAACTACGCAAAAATCTCCTCTGATTATCACCACTGACGACAGACACCCTTGAAGAGAATGAGATTAAATACAGAAGTCTGTTGGAATAGATAGCAAGTTACTCGTATACCAGCATTAGAATTGTGTATCCTGTAAAGTACGAATTAGTAGATGCTGCTGACTACACTTAGATAAGCGCCGTACGCGTGATCTAGTGCTCATCTGCAAGTCGAAACTTAATGTCAGCTCTGAGAGTGTTCGAATCCATTTTGTCAACTTGAGAGAATTCATTAGACCACCACGCCGACCTCCTTGCAACTAGTTCGTTGCTATATGCCCGTGAGCGATGTCAGAATTAGATCAGTAAAATATAAAATATAATTAAATAATAATAATAATAATTAATATATAATAATAATAATAATATATACTAATAATTAAAAAATTAGAAAATAATAATAATAAGTATATAATAAATATAATAATAATTAAATTAACTATAATTTTAAATATAATATATAATAATAATATATAATATATATATAATAATATATAATAATATATAAATATATATAATATAATTATAATAATAATATAATAATAATAAATATAATGAATATATATATATAAATATTAATAATAATAATAATAATTACTATTATATATAGATACATCTATTCATCATCATATCAATAATAATAATAATCAATCTCTCATTAATAAATTAATAATAATAATGATAAAAATAATACTCCAACATCAAAACATCATCAATTCATCTATCTATTATATAATATATTCATTTATTATTATTATATATTAATAATTATATTATTTTATTATTATTATTTAATTATTATATATATATTATTATATATTTTTATTTATTTAATTATATAATTATTATATATTATAATTATTATTATTATTTATTATTATTTTATTCATTATTATTATATAACTTTAATTGATTAATTATTATATTATATTATTATTTATATTCTTATTAATTAATTATATTATTATTTTAATCATATTTAGGAATAATTTCAATTACCATATAATCTATCTAATTTAATTATATACATATTAATAATTATTATTATTATTAGATAATAATAATAATAATAATAATAATTAAATATATTATATAAATTAATAATATATAAGTGATGCTTTGAGAATGTCATTAATATATATATCTTACAATCTTATCTTATCAAAAATAAATAATTATTCATTATATACATAACATTAGAGCTAATATTAAATAAATTTATTTAGTTATAATGAAGAGATATTTCATCAGTTAAAACATCAAATGAGATAACTTAATGAAATTGATTACATATCAATAGGTTTATTATAATATTAGTAAATATATATTAAAAAAATAATGTAATGATATACTATTAATAAGAGAACTAATAGTTTAATTGAATAATATATGAGGAGTAATAAATGAGAGGGAGAGTGAAAGATAATAGATGTAGAGAGCGAATAGACTCGCACATTTTTGGGAGGGAAAAGTGAATGAATCTAAATTAGAAAATATTAAAGTGGTTCATATATAGAGAGAATATATAAATATATATAATATAATAATAGTATCCGCTTAATTTAAAGAATATTATGAATTAGATAATGAATAATTTATAATATAAATATGAACATATATAATAATAAATAAATGGAAATGTAATAAATATAGATCAATTATCCAAAACATGAGATTGATATAAGACGAATACTAGATTTTACTATATAAATGTATATAATAAATAAATAAATTAAGTAATTATTAATTTATATATATAATAATCATAATAAAATTAATTATATATAAATTAAGATAATAATATAATAATAATAATTAATAATTAATAATAATAATAATCGATATAATTATATATAATTATATAATAATATAATTAATAAATAGATATAATTTAATAATAATAAAACAGTCATGTTAAACTGCAAAGGTTTTGTATTAAGGTTCCAGTTAGAAATTATATCTAAGTAAAATTTCTATACTTATATATATAATTTTAATGTGTATGTGTGGTGTGTTTGCACCCATTTAATATATATACAACAACTCAATTAATATAGCGCCTACAGCAAAAATAATTAAAAGTATATGCATTTATAAGAAGAACGAAGGATAAAGGAAAAACAAAGTTATCAGTTAACAAAAATAATTAAAATAACATTAAACCTATCATTAGAACCATATGGGAACTTGCAAACTTTATGCACGGACAAACCGTTAAGAAAACTAGTACCTACGGCACTTTGTAATCTTATCAATGTATTCATTATCTCCATCCGTACTACTGTGATTGGACTGGACATGGTCATCACCACATCACACTGGCAGTGATAAGGGTCCAGTTGTTAAAGAAGATTGGTTTGTGAATATAACTTTCGTGAGGTAGAGGATATTTAGTTTAACAAACAGATATTAGTAAATAGAATTGGACGTCATGAAATTAATACGTTGTGTGTGCTAAGATAATACGAACACGAGTTACTTGTAGATATGAAGGTCTGCATACATATTAGAGTCGAAACAGTCATGTGTACAGTCCCAGTAGCCCTTTTATGTAAGTAATATCAGGTGAATTGTTAATTTAGATGTCCCTAGATGTTTAAAGAAATATTTAGTGTGATCTAGGGAAGACCAATGTGCAAAGAGAGAGAGAGAAGGAGATGCGAAGAGAGAGAGAGAGAGGAAGAGAGAGAGAGTATGAGAGAGAGAGATGAGAGAGGAGTAAGAGAGAGAGAGAGAGAATGATATAGTAAGTAATAAATAGATATAGATATATATAATATATATATAGTTATATAAGTCATAAGTTTGATTTAACCTAATTTTATAGCGTAACATTATATAAGGTTATTTTGATTTTCAGGGCTTAAGATTCTATTGCTTTGTTTACAGGTTACGTTAGACAATGTTTTATGGTTGGTAATGCTTAGTCTAGGTTAGGTTATGGTAAAGTACCTCAACCTAGCACAATATGGACTGATAGACAAGAAATCTCGTAGAAGAGGGAAATATTGAGAGTTGCCGTTAATTAACAAGCTTCGTTGTGTTAAGTTTCATATGTTAGTGCCAAGCGATTTGACTAACCTACAGTTAGCGCCTTCGAGGTAAAAATGATTTTTATAAGAAATTACGTTAGAGAAAATAACACTAGATGTTTATTAATATTGTGCCTACAATGCTATGCCTACAGACAAAGAACTCAATATTTTATACAAAATTGATTTCTTTTCACGAATTACGATTTTTGTTACATTAAAATTCTGTTATAGTGTGCTTTATAAAGCATTAAAGACGATGTTGATGCAATATTCTATATCAGCGGTGAGAGGGGAGAGGGATTGGGTGAAGAGGAGTGTTTCAGCAATCTGATATGTTGTCTGAATTTAGGAAATTTTTATATACAGTAATGAGTGTAAATAAAATAGATTCATCTGTAGATTTCTTGTAATAAAAAACAATAAATGTTTTGTAATGGTAGTATTAGAATAGATTCTTGAGTTGTATCAAGAAAAGAATATTCTAATGCTGGATGATATTATCCTAGATTAGACAATAGAACATAAAAAAGTATCTGCCTATTATGTTCAGTTTAGTTAGTTATATTAATAAGATTATTTACTGTTTATGGATCCTAATGTTAGTGAAATATTTTGATGGTGTAAGGTTGTAGTTAAGGAGTTTGATGCTGGAGAATATATTCCGGTTGATAGTGAAATGATATAGGGGGGTAAAGAGATGGGAAAGAGAAATATTCGGATAAAGATAAGTCTCAATTTCTCTTCATTAGTCTTTCGCCAGGTTCACACATACATTGGTATAATTTTTGAAGTTTTACGGCACTGCTCACGCGAGAGTAGCACATTCAGGAAGATGTAAATACATATAAAGTGTCCAAAAATAAATGTCCTTTTAACAATCCATCAACGCTAACTAAAATTTTTGCATAGATTAAACCAGGATTCAATACAAGATATAGAAAAGAAATTCCACAGAACAGAATGGTGGCTTGATAAAGAGAATAACAGTTAACAAGACTGGAGTTCACACAAACTGTGTGCAGCACCAATATTGCATCCTTTGGCAAGAGGGGTGTCGCGAGGTGTAGCATACGCTTATTCCACACATTTCCCTTAAGGCCGATTTTCCTCCCCTATTTCCCTCTACGTGTTCTCAGCCGATTTAATTTTTCCCTAGGAAAGATAAAACTCAGACTACTATCCGGAGGATTGAACAGCCCTCTGCATGAGAGTCGGCAACACCATTCTTGCGCCGTACGTTCATATATATATATATATATATATATTATATATATATATTATATATATATATTATTATATATATATATATTATATATATAATATATATATATATATATAATATATATAATATGTTTAAACTCGGGTCGTTAATGGTTTCAATTCACTTATAATTACTTTGTTGTGTTACTTTATATCTAAATTGAAAATTAAACGATTTGGCACAGTCGCTGCTTGCTACAAACAAATTCGTTCTCACGTCGATGGCATCTCTAAAAGCTTAAATTCTGGACCTATTTAAACTAATTTTCACATGTTTCCGAAGCGAAATATTTTTGAATATTTTACTTGTAATATTATTTTATTTTTTCATTTTTTTTTATTATGAGTAATATATTTAGACATCTCTCGAGAAAACGCTAATACCTATATATATATAATATATATTATATATATTATATATATATATATATATATATAATATTATATATATATATACTATATATAATATATATTATAATTATATATATAAATTATATATATATAATATATATATTATATATATATTATAATAATATAATATATTATCTATTATATAATATATATAATATATATATTTATATTATATATATATATATATCTTATATATATATGAATATACTTTGTGTAATATATTATTTTGTAATTGTTTTTTTTTTGCTTTATTTTTCTAATTAGGTATAAGTCTTTAGTTTGTTTTTTTTTTATCTTAAATACATTACCATTTACTTTGAAATTCTAAAATGGTACTTATCAGTTAATTTACTTATACAGTTATTAAGTTAATATAATTATTATCGCTTGTCTTTCTCATATTGAATTTGGGTTTGATATATAGGACAATTTTTATTTTACGGGCTCATAGGGAAAGATCATAAAGTCATTTTGTTGGAAGAACTCATTCAAGTTTTCTTTTGGTGAAGACTTGTTTTAACTCAGTAATTTGCTTCTAGATTTTTTTAGCACTAAATTTTAGCACTAGATTTTTTTAGCACTAAAAATAATACAAATACCGTCGATTAAAATATTGTTCGTCTTCAATATTCTTGCAAGTACTCTGTTGACTATTCCAATCTATTTATTCATTTCAAAGATTATAAAACCTATAATTTCCTCATCCTTAAAAAAAATCTTTGCTTCCATTTTCTATAATATAACATGGTTACAATTATAACTAATAATTATAGTTATTAATAAAAAAAACTACCTTTTAACGTGCTTTATCCCCTATGCAGGGGTAACACGGGGGAACCACAGGAAATTGAACTTTAAGGCCGGCTATCCTAAACCAGCACCACCAACGTGTTCGCAGTCGAGTTTAAATTCTTGCCCCAGGTAGATAAACTTCAACTGCTACACGGAGAATTGAACCAGCGTCCTCCATCGTATGAGAGGCGGCGACTCACCCTCCTGCGCCACGTGCCTTCATAATATATATATAATATACCTATAACTTATAATATATATATATATATATATATATAATATATATATATATATATATATATATATATATAGATATATTATGCGGTAATATATATATATATATATATATACTCTAGCTATATATACAGTATATTATATATATACCTATATATACAGTATATATATATATATATACCTATTATAATATATATAATATATATATATATATATAAATATATATATATATAATATATAAATATACTATTATATACTATATATATAAATATATATATTAAATATATTATAGTATATATAATATATAGTATATATATATATATAATATATAATATATATATAATACTATATACCCTATATATATACATATATCTGAATTTTAAGCGAACGAACCTATCCCTTAATTGGGGGTTCACTACCTACCCCAGTATGTTCTTGGGTCAGGGGAAATTGATATTAGATGGTATTTTCCTAACAAGTGAATTAGAGCCAAAATTATTAGGCTTGAAGCAGCCCTGCTGCGGCTCAACGTATTTGGAAATTCTAACCACCGTGAACGTTGTGTCATAAGCTTTCTCAGGGGTAAAAAAAACACCAGTTGAGAAAGCTTCTCGAATGTCATTACCTGGTCTTAACAAGGGATCCGCGGTAGAACGAATTTTGCGGAAGCTAAGCAAAGTTTGAAAAAGATTGGCGACTCTCTAGAAAAGGGAGAAGGTGGCCTGCAACTTTTTTATCCATTATTTTGCAAGAATGACAGGTCAGTGTAATTGGTCTTTGGTTGTCCGTCAACTTCGGATATTTCACAGATTTGGGAATAGGAATTACAAATGCTGTTGTGCAAACAGATAAAAAAAAAAAAAAACGAGGATTCGATGCAGATCCTGTTATACAGATTACAGATCCAGCAGGAACGTTGATACAGATGAGTGAATGTGACGGAGCGTTATAAGAGATAATGTCTGGACCGGGGGCACCGACTTTGCTATTCGCCAGAGCAGTTCGATGTAAGTGTAAAAGGACGGTTATAGGTATGATCTTCCCTTTCGCTGTTGAAAAGTCTGGCGGTGCAGTGTTAAATCTAATTTTTGAAAGACTTAAGGATAGCCCAAAGAGCTCGAGTGACTAGCAAAATCATAGTCCAATGCATCTGCAACAGCTGCTGGAGCAGAGATCATGTCGGTAATATCAGACCTATAACGGAGGACTGTGGGTGGAGGAGAGCTGTGTGTTGGAGTGGCGAGATATTTTCTGTGCAATTTTTCACACTGAAAAAAGGCGAGTTGTAGAGTTGACAGTAGAAGTCCGAAAGTATTGTTTGCACGTTTGACAATTGATTCAGCGAGATCTCGCAGTCGCCGCTTTGACGATAATCATGTTTGGGGTAGTGCGAGTCCATTTAAATTGCCTGCAGAGTTTTTTCTTCTCTCGGTTAGCTGGTGCACACTCTTTGGACCACCAAGAGGTTGTCGAACGCCTACCTGCTGAAGAGAGCGGGATATAAAATATAAGAAAGTGGGATAGTTGTGGACTGACGAAAAGGTGCCCACTCCGCTCGATCATACGCCAGTGGGAATGAGGTTTTAACATTGGGTTCAGTGCGAGTTAATGTAAGGCTATTGGGCAATGGTCGCTGCTACACAAATAACGGAATGGGGACCATGTGAAGCGATCCGTAAGAGTGGGAGCAAAAGGAGAATATCTAACAATGTGCCAGGGTTTGTGTTGCGTCTAAAAAGTTCATAGAAAATGGGGGAATAGACTAAGAAAAAGGGGGGTTAGGGATTTAAGTGGAAAAGAGGGTCATTAAAGTCCGGAAAATTTTTGTTCTTACAGAATAGTTTGAACAGACAGTGGCAATCGACAAATGATTCGTGCTAACCACTGCGTGAAGTCCATCCAGTAAGAGAAGGGAAAGACTACGAATGAGAACTTTCGGTCGACTCACCCTATCATTGTTCACCTCATTTCTATAGATGTATGACGACTTGTATTCGATGGTGAAGAGAGTTCGTGTTGGATAGTTTTGAAATTCCCAGCAAACATATACACTTTGGTGTAAACAAGTTTATTAGCTGAACAAGTTCTTCAAAATCCAAAGAGTAACCACAATAATTCCTTGAAGTAAGGTGCCATCTGTATTCGTGATGAGTACTCTAAAGATGGTCTTCCTGAGACTATTGTCTCAGTGTGGTTATGGCAATGTCAAAAAGAAGAATAGTATGGTGAGAGTCTGAGACGTGGCTCGAAAGGAAGGAGCTTGTAAATCCAGGTGTAGAATATCGCACAACCGTTATTTGGTTATACGGTCGCGGTTTCAAAGGGGGAGGTAGTTTTCTATGGTATTTAGAGGAAGAGCTTCGCCATGGATACGAAGCAAGTTGAGTTCAACCAAGTTCATATTTTTGCGTGGATACAGTTGGTCGCTGAAAGAGCAATTAGAATGTTTATAATTAGAAGTGGGAGCGATGTCGGTTTCTACCAAGCAAGCAGATTGAGAACTGGGTGGAAAGTAAGGGGCTGATTCCATGGAGACAGTGTATTATGTTGTCATTGGGAATGGCTCACCTTTATATGATGGCGTTAGAGTTTTGAGATTTGGGTCAAATATAGGTTCTGTTGGGTTAATAGGGAGAGCAGTCTTTGATGAGCGTATTCAATGGACACTTAGTGGTTCAAAGAGATTCTGTGAAGCACGAAAGGGCTAGAGGTTTTGTCCATGAGCCATTGGGTGGGCGACTTTAAAAGGCTGGACAATCTGAGCTAGGATGGGACACCTGGGTACCTTTCAAGACCTTGGCTGCAGCAGAACGATTAGATCGCTTGTGGTCTTTGCATTTAACAGTTTTCCATTCACATCTCTGAAGTGCAAGAAGTGTAGAAGATTCGGGAACTGGAGTCAATTTGATCCGGTAGGGAATAGAATCCTTTGGGTAGGGGTGCTGTGATAGAACTCGAAAAGTTGGGAGGGAAGGGTATCGGAAACGAGCCTGAAAAATAATCCAGCCAAAGCTATCAGAGGTTGTTTGTGGGAGGTGTTTTCAAGATGTGTGATTTGGCACACAATTATGGATGTCCGATGCTTTGTCTTCGGTAATAGACACTGAAGCGAAGTCTCTCTGGTGGTCATTTTTACAGCTGAAGATAGAGTTTTCCTGCTTTTAGAAATTTAGATTTTACTTTCTATTGCTGATAGTCCTTAGTTTGCTGCTAAGTCTTTTGTTTCTGCTGAGGGAACATCCGCTTCAGAGAGTAAAAAGTAATTGGTGGGAGACAGGGTTAGGGACATGAGCCTTAATTATAAATTTAGTTAAGAATCACTGTGGGTCCCCCCCAGGTTTCTTGCATTGGTCTTTACAAAGGAATTTGAAATTTTCTCCGCACACCGACATATGTCCGGTTCACTCTACATGTATTTCGGGGATGCCCATAACCGCTGGCACTTAAGAAATCTCTCTGGTCGGCGAAACGGACAAACACTGTAGCTTGTAAAACCTGGATGTGTCGACGCTGTGTGTAGTTGAGATAGGGGTGCTGGGAGGAGCCAGCAAGCAAAGGCTAGCGATTGGTGGTGGTGTCAGGCGGATCTCGACGTTGACGGAAACTGTTCACGATTAGTAACAGGGAACTCGCTTCTGCTGGGAGACGTTTAGACTTTATAGAAAGCAACGGTTTTCCTTTTTCCCTGCATCGGAGCATAAATAACGTGTGACTTTGGGATGTGATGCTCTTATTTCGTAAGGAGTGGCAATAGGGGAATAGTCTCCTAGGAACCGGTTAGAGGATGAAGAGATAGGAAGAACGTGGGGACCCCGTAGTAGTAGCGTTGAACGTAGAGAGTTGACGTGCGTTTGCTCATGGTGTACGGTGACGGGAAGGGTCTTTGCTAACTCGCTAAAGTCTTTTCAAGTGCATAGGCATAAGGAATCCGAATAGTTCTAGTGGTCGGTAAGGATGTTTGAACGCGTGAATCGCAATAAGTCATGACATCAGGAATGATGTGTCCTCTGGCAGTCTCGCAGTGGGAAGAGCAGGCAGGTGAAGAAATAGTGAACCACTAGGACGCGGAGCGCTTATTTGGGGTGCCTGGCCCAACCCCTTTAGTGCTCCGTGTGATGTCGAGGGCGTGACACAAGCGAGGGGATTCAAAGAACTATAAGCACGGGCCTCTCCAGATATGAAAGTGAAGGAAAATCATGTGCGTTTAGTGTTCTTGTACCAAATTAAAAAAATCGTGGTCCATTAAAACATAGCAGTTTCAATATTTAAAACATAATCTTTCATAAGATAGTTGAATTTGAAGTTGCTCCCCTCATGGGTGTTCGCGCCCATGAATATTTTAAATTAAGTGGGAGTCACAGGGAGATTTTTACTCATCCATTCCGGGATTCGAACATTGCCTCCGCGGTCGCAGAGTTAGTCAATAGCCGGATGCTCTGATCTACCACTAGCCATTCCACGGTTTCCCAAAAAAGAACACTTCAAACTAGTTTTTTAAAGCACACCAGGTTTGTCTCATCCCATAGTTTGCTGAGCGGTACACACTCAAAGCCTGGGCCCCCATTTAAGATGGAATGAAGTCATCAGGGAGATTTGTACTGCTCGCAGCGAGGCGAATGGCGGAACATTGGGACCCTCGGGCGGCGTCGCAGAGTTTATCAATAGCCGAGTAGCTTCTAACGGCACTCAAGTAAGGCCAGGTCCACGGTCCCCCAGAAGAGAAGAAGCGCTGCAAGTATGTATGTAGTAGTGGTGCCAGAAGGGGTGTCGGAAAATAAGAACCAGAGACTTGGTGTTCGAGGTCCGGGGCATCGAATCACGAGAGACGAGTGATTGCAGTCTCACATTCCTCAACACAGAGTTGGCCCGATGTGCTCTCCTGATCCCGATAAGGTAACATTCAAAAAATGAAAAGATTGAAGGATAGAAATAGCGTAGAGATGATTACGTGATGTGAGTCAAGGTCACAATTAGTAGTGCTGGGGCAGGAACGATGCAGGGAAATAAAGAAATTCCTCGCTAAGTAATTCGGGCGTTTTATCACTTATGTGTACGTCTTTTGAGTTGCAAGCGACCAGCCCATAACGAAAGAATCGAATACCCCGGTGCTGCGAGTCATGTGGCGGTATGACTGAGTATATCAGTAGGGTAGTATAGGTAGGTAGTGGAGGGGATTAGGGGTAGTACGTAGTATATATAGGAGGGTATATATAGATATATATACTATATAATTGTCATATATAGGTATAGTACGTAATATCTGTATTAGTATATAGTATTAGGGTTAGAGTAGTATATATTATATATATATAATATATAAATATATATAGTATATATCTATATATATAATATAAGGGGTAGTAGGGAGGGGGTGAGAGGTAGGAGTAGGGGTATAGGTGAGAGAGGGGTAGAGGCGGGAGTGAGTAGGGTATAGTAGTATAGTAGCTTAGTATCCTGTGGAGTAGGGTAGAGTAGGGGAGGGAAGGTAGTATAGAGGGTGGGGTAGGGGGGGTAGTAGTAGGGGTAGGGTGAGGGGGGAGTAGGTGGGATAGTAGGGGGTATGTAGGTAGGGGTATTGAGGGGTTGGGGGGTGGGAGGGGGTAGGAGGGTGGGGGGGAGGTGAGGGAGGGGAGGGGGGGGGGAGGGTAGGGTTGAGGTGAGGGTAGCGTAGAGGTATGTAGTGAGTGAATTGTTACTGGGAATACACTAATAACATAGTATTAGTATATTAGGGTAGGTAGGTAGGGTAGGGGTAGTGAGGGGGGGGGGGCGGGGGGGTAGGAGTGGTGATGGGGGTGGGGTAGAGCCGGAGCAGGAGCAGGAGTGAGAGGGGGTAGGGGGTGTATAGTGAGGGGGGGGAGGGGGGGAGGGTTAGGGGGCGTAGGGTGTAGGGGTAGGGTAGGGGTGTGGGGTGAGGAGGGGAGAGGGGGGTGGGGTGAGGCGGGTGAGGTGGTGGAGGGTATTAGGAGCGTATAGTGCGGAGTAGTAGTAGGGGTAGTAGTAGGTATATTGTATATAGCGTAGGTAAGGGTATTATAGGGGGGGTAGGGTGGGGGGCTGGTGGGTATAGGTTATAGGTAGCAGATATAAGGTAGTATGACTTATTATATATTCAAAATATTTTAAAAATTACATCAGTAATTACGGATTCGCGGAAGCTGAATCACAAAATACAACTATTCTCTCGCTACCACTATTACTACCGATGGGAATGTCCTGTTAACAAATAATAGATGAATTATTAATAATGCACATAAGTTAAAAATAATAGGATGAATAATAATAAATATAATAATAATAGTATAAATAATAATCTAATAATAATAATAAGTAATATAATAATATATAATAATAATAATAATAATAATAATAATAATAATAATTATTTGAACTAATTTACTTTTTTTTTTGTTAATGTACAGACACCACCACAGCACACGGGAATTGCGGCAATACGGATAATACCATAATAATAATAATAATAATAATAATAATAATAATAATAATAATAATATAATATAATAATAATAATAATAATAATAATAATAATTTATAAAAATAATTTGGGTGAGATGTTGACTTTTCATGTAATGGAAAAAATCCGTACAATGAGCTAAGTAATGATTGAGAATTTGCGGCGAATTTTGAATCGAAACATCGTCATGTAGACATCGTTATTATTTAAGTCAATATTAATAGTTTGTAGGTCGCTGCAATAGTAGAGTAGGTCTGTATCAATTTATTATTGGCTTCCATTTAAAATGGTTCCTTTATATCTTATCCTCTATAACCAACTAGACAACGTCCTAAGAAGCTATTAACCCTGAGAAGGGGCTTAAGAGTACTCTCCTATTTTATACTTCTATTTTTTAATCAGTTCTCAGTTCTAATATATAGGCATTTTAAATTTTTATGCAAATTTAACTAGTTCGTCCACAACAAAAGTTTTAAATTCAGCCGCAAAGACGATGTTCCCATTTTAATGTAACCCAATCAGTGGTTCAAAAGTGGGAGAGTAATTATATTATTATTATTATTATTATTATTATTATTATTAAGGTTTATTAATTATTATATGTATTATTATATTATTATATATTATTATTAAAACTATAAGTAGTCTCCTATTTTATTACCAAACATACCAATATAAGTTATAATTATACACGATCATATAAATTTTTAACAATCTGAAAATAAATATAAATACTTAATATTTAAATAAGAAATAGCTTTAGATCAATTAATCCTTTCAGAAATAAAGTAGACATAAATTAGTTCTGATTAGAAGGTCGAATACTGTAAAAGAAATGTAACCGTTAAGGTAACAAAATGTCGATTAGAGAATACCCCATTTAAGGATGTCAAAACAAAGAAATATTCGACCATGTTTAAAGCTCTCAATTTATGGCATACTTCTCTTATATGTATAACTGAAAACAATATATTGATTCGAATAATAATAATAAATTAGCCATTGAATGTAAGAGTGGTGTAAGCCATCTGTTTTTTTGTACAAATTTGAATTTCACAACCATTGGACAGCTCTACTTTCAATATTTGTGTGAAAATTGTCTAAGTTTACCTCAATTATTTCTCAAGATATGGCAGTAAATGTAAAACAGTTGCCAATTGAATACATACAAAACGTAAAACTTTAAAGTGCTATTTTGCCAAAAACAAAATATTTTACCTACATTACTTTTCCATTCAAAGAGATCAAATATTACACTTGTCACTTTCACATTCACAATTTACTATATTTCCAACCTCAAAACAAATACTAACCGTAATGAAAAATTATTCCTAACGTATCTTTTGATATGAAAATGATATGAATAATAAATAGATCGTTTTAAAGTCATTTTCAGTAATAATAATTAATAATAATAATAATAATAATAATAATAATAATAATAATAATAATAATAATAATAATAATAATAATAATAATAATAATAATAATAATAATAATAATAATAATAATAATAATAATAATAATAATAATAATAATAATATTTATATTATTATTATTATTATTATTATTATTATTATTATTATTATTATTATTATTATTATTATTATTATTATTATTATTATTATTATTATAGAGAACAGAAACCGAATTATCATTGGATGATTAAGAGATAAAATATGTAAAATAATGTCTATAAACTAAAACGGCTTTTGACTTTTTAAATTTTACCAAAGATAAAACCAGAAATTTGATTACTAAAATAAACAAAAAACAATCGACAATATTTGATGACGAAGCAGATTTTCGGAAAGATCGACATAAAAAAAACTTATATATATTAAATATATTTTCATTAAATAGAAATTTAATAATTAAGTATTCTAGTCACTTATCACAGTTTATCTTTATATATACTATATTATATAAATATATATACTATATATATATAATTATATTATATATATTTTATATATATTATATATATCTAATATATATATATATTATATATATGTATATATATATATATATATATATATATATATATATATATATTATATATATTATATATATATATATATATATTATATATATATAATATTATAATAAATATATATATATAATATATATTATATATATATATATAATCAATATAATATTATAAATATATATATATATATATATATATATATATATATATATATATCGTATATATTAGTTCTGCTACGGAGATTCAAATTCAAAATTTAAAAATTGAAAAAAATATCTGATTATCCGCATATGAAAATTCACTTTCCACAAACACTTAACAAAGCAAGAGAGAAACACGTTGTCAAACTGAAGCTTAAAATATTATTTAAAAAAGGAATGGTTCCTCAGAGGCGAAACTAATAATGCTGGGGGTCCAAGCAAAAATGAATACGGGGGGGTTCCTTGATCTTTGATATATATGGCCTATATATCACACTAATGGTCGGGGAGGGGGGGCCTTCCCCCACGACGGGGTTTGCATGGACGTTAATTTTGTCACTTGGTCATTCACTCAACTTCCCCGAATCCTTTCTTTCTACAGAACTTAAAACTTGGTAAGAACGAGAAGAAGAATGAAGAAGACGACTGTTCCGGCAAGGCCCATAATACAATACATTTTTCGGTTCTTCCTCTGATGCTGTTCGGCCTTCTTCAACTGCTGCGCTCCTTCCTGTACTTTATACGAAGTTTGAACAATGTTGCTTTCTATCTGGTCCACGACTGTCCCCTAATAATATAATATAATAATAATAATAATAATAATAATAATAATAATAATATATAATAATAATAATAATATATTTTTTTTTAGGATATTTACAGGGACCACCACTGCATGCAAAAGAGCGGCTATACCGTGTCATAAAACTAAACCAACAGCGGAAGTTCCATAACAATAACAATAATAATAATAATAATATAATAATAATAATAAATAATAATATAATAATAATAATAATAATAATAATAATAATATAGAAATTTATGTCAACTTTTGTTTTTATATTAAGTTTTACTTTTAATTTCTTATTCTTCTAATATTTTTCTAATTTCATTTAATTTTCCTTAAACACTATCTAAAAAACTAGTTCGAAAATAAAGGCATATTTAAATTTATTAGTTCTGGACCGGTTTCGTCCGTAACTTCGGACTCTTCAGAGTTCGATTCTAAAGACATTTGAATAATTATAATACAAGATTTACAAAATTAAAATTACAAGATTAAAATTTTAAATTTTTGGCATTTCATATTAAATTATTTAATTAATGTGACATATTACGTAAACTTTAATGTTAATGTCTGGTTTTAAATGTTTAATGTAGTAATGCCTCAGCTATTTTTGTTTTTGAGCTTCGCATGAGGAGTGCAAAATTTGAATGACGTGAGATATCAGTATAGTGTTGTTATGTCCGTGAATAAATGTTCCGTTATTTTAACTAGGTTAAAGCGGTGCTGGTAGCCCTTATCTGTTAATCTATAGTCCGTTATAACAATATACCTCGATGTAAGTCAGACTCCGGGACATGCAATTGGTTACTACGACATGTTGATTAACTGAAAGGGTATCCTTAGTAGAGAAGCAGAAGAAAGTTTTCTGTTTTTGTGGTATAGTTTAACTGTAACCACCCTCTAAATTTAACGGAGAAAATAATAAACAAAACGATCACAACCAACTCTATAAAAAACAGGACAATACGAATAATATCTCTGAAAGCAATTAATTTATTTTAAAACTTCAATGCAAAGACTTTGATAAAGAGGAAAAATGCCTACCCGGCATTATTAAACATGAGAAATCTCCAAACAACACAAAAATCACAGTTAAACTATACACAAAACAAAACATTCTTCCTGCTTCTCTACTAAGGAAACCCTTTCCATTAATCACCATGTCGTGTAACATTCGCATGTCCCGAGTCTGACTGTACGTCGACGTTATTGGTTACACGACTAATAGATTAACAATAGGGCATACCAGCACCGCTTTACCAACCTAGTAAAATATACGAACATTTAATTCATGGAACATAACAAAACAACTATACCTAATATCTCACAGTCATTCAAAGAAATTTTACACTCCTCTTGCGAAGCTCAAAAACTAAAATAGCTGAGGCTTACTACAAAACAACTTAAAACAGACATTAACATAAAGTTTAACTATT
Organism: Trachelipus rathkii; assembly: GCA_015478945.1. Taxonomy (NCBI): domain Eukaryota; kingdom Metazoa; phylum Arthropoda; class Malacostraca; order Isopoda; family Trachelipodidae; genus Trachelipus; species Trachelipus rathkii. The sequence goes on from JABUQX010064657.1 coordinate 17,469, forward strand.
GTCACTTAAATTAAATATAATATAAATGCAAAAAATTTAAAAAATCTAATTTGTAATTTTATTTTTGTAAAATCTATTCATAATTTCTTCAAATGTTAGAATTCGAACTCTGAAATGTCCGAAGTTACGGACGAAATCCGGTCAGAAACTAATAAATTTAAATATGCCTCTTATTTTCTTTGTAACTATTTTCTAGACTAAGTATAAAAAATTAAATGAAAAATCAGAAAAAACATATTTAGAGAATTAGAAGTTAAAAGCAAAGTAATTGCCATATACTATTAAAATAATAATAATAATAATAATAATAAAATAATAATAATAATACTAATAATAATAATAATAATAATAATAATAATAAACAGATCAACAGTGGGAAAAATAAATATTAAGTCTATAAAATATTTTTTAAGAGGAAAATAAAATCATGGAAATAAAAAAAAAGATTAAGTTATTATACTGGCAAAAAAGAATTTTTAATTCAATGTTGTAATAATTTTTCAGAGAGATTATCAACGCATACAGAAAGAGCCCTTTTCATGGAGGTGGCAAAGAAAAAATACAGTGAAACCACCCAAATCTAACGCAGATGGGAGCAGACAGGATCTAAAGTGCAAAAAATTAATTACCGAAGTAAAAATTGATGTTGGTAAGGAATTTCAAAGGACAAAGGCTGCTGGAAATAAGGGAGACATTACAACGATAAAGACAGGAGTTACCAATCTCCACATAAAATTATTGTGATGACAAGGCACCCCTTATGCTTTGATGGAGTCGCAAGTGTGGTAGAATGCGAAGCTAACTCACTCGAGCACCTGCCCCTGTAATACCTATAGAAAAAGAGATAGACCACCAACATCTCGTCGCAAAGACAGGGTCAAGAGAGTCAGCAAGTAAGAGACCCAACCCAAAAGAAGGGTGTAACTGGAGTCCCCAAGGGATGTTAAAAACGCAAGTAAAAGGAAACAAAAACAACCTGAAAGGTTTAAAGGATGATCAGCTGTGAAAAGAAAATTGTTAGACAACGTAAAGAACACACCACTCCAGCCCCCATAAATAAAAAAAAAAGAGAAAAGAGGGGAAAATTTTAATTTTAAGTTCTTCATGTGTTATACTATGAAGACCTATTCGTTTATACATTAACCATGGTAACGACAGTATATTACTATGTTATATATACTACTGCTCCACAGGACAGGAGCCTTATTAATAAAAACAACTGACCTGTTCAGTAACCAAATGTGCAATATCTCTGAAGAGTTGATTGAGGTCTAAAGTAGAGCGCAAGATATTTTGAACGGATTTATCCCTTTCTTCTATTAAAAGTGTGTTGTCTTCGAGAAATAAGAGTTGCTCTTGTGTCCACCCTCTGCACAAAATCAAATTCATAGTTTAATAGAGGAAAAATAAATTAAAAAAAAAATCATTCACAATTTAACTGCGAAATAATTTTCACCAATCAATATTTAATATTCTCACCCAATATTAAGATAAAAATGACATAGATACTATTTAAGCAAATGAAATTTGGAACATTAATTTTTTTTTTTTTTTTTGTTTTTTTTTTTATGGGAAACTCAGAACCCCACCCTTTCAGCTTTCGTAAAGAATGCATCTGAAACAAAATTTTATGCTATTTTTTGTATTTAATTAAAATGTTTTTCTGAGCGGTAAAGTATAAAAGTTTAATATTTTTGAGTTCTTATTTGTCCTAAAAGAAAAGTAAAATTGCTTAGTTTAATATTTAGTTCAACATTTACTAATGTTCTACTATATAATAAAAAAATAAACCTCCATTAACGTAATTTTGTCACTATTCAGGGTCAACAAGGGGGAACTGGTAGGAAATCAAGCTTTGAGGCTGGCTATCCTCCAACCTGACGCCACCAAGTGTACACAGCCAAGTTTTATTTCATGCCCCTAGAAAGATAAAACCCACACAGTTACACAAGAAATTGAACTATTGACCTTTCGGTTTAAAAATGATAAAATGAGCGAAAGATAATGTGGCTGAGAGTTTTGACTAGCTTGGTGTTGGACCCGCAGAAAGGAATCTTGAGTAGGTAGGTAGATAGGTTGTCTAGGAACAGGAAGGACTTGAAATTTAAGATGGAAATAGTCATCAAGAAAGTCATTTACCAAGTTTGTAATAATACAGTGAGGGAAGAAATTTGAATAAGCAAAAGGGGACAGATACTGAATTTTAAAGTGGAAAGTCCACCATGAGGAACATAAGTGGAAAGTCCACCATGAGGAACATAAGTGGAAAGCATGGAAAATTTTGCATTTTAATGAGGAAAGTTAATATTTCATTTTCATCCCTATTAATAACTATAGCATCTCTAATTTTTTCGCCATAAAGACTCTATCCTACATATGAGGTCATCAGTAGATCATTTGTATAAGTAAAAGAGGTGGAGGTGACAGGGGGGGATGGTGTTAGAATGATGGAGAATGGAAGAAAGTGGAGGGTGCCCTACCTATTATATGTGGATGATTTGGTTTTGTGTAGCGAATCTGAAGAGTTTGAGAGGATTGGTAGAGAGATTAGGCAGGGTGTTTAAAAGGAATTGAAAGTAAACATAGATAAGAGTACGGTAATGGTTGTGAGTGAGGACAGTCCTCGGTGTGAAGTTATGTTAAATGGTGAGCAGCTGGAACAAGTGTCTGAGTTTAAATATTTAGGATATATGTTGGATGAAAAGGGAACGGATGATGCAGTGTAGTAGGAAAGTTGTGAATGGCAGGAAGGTGGCTGGTGCAATTAAATCCTTGGTGGATGTAAAGGGACTAAGTCTTGAGTGCGCTAGGGTCTTACATGTGGGTATGTTGTTACCTGTGTTAATGTATGGAGTTGTGAGACTGTGGTCTGGAATAAAAGGTATACTGTGTGTGTGTGTGTGTTCAGATGGACAATCTTAGGGGTGTTAGGTGTGTAAAAGAATTGATAAAATGAGGAATTAGCGTAGAGTTATGTGGTGGGAAGAAAGGGGTTGGAGGATAAATGAAAGTACGTTGAGATGGTTTGGTCATGTGAAGAGGATGAATGATATCGGTTGGTTAAGCGGAATGTATAGTGGTGAAGTGTGCTGGAGATCGACCGGCTGGGAGAAGAAAAAGTGGAGTGAGTCAGTAAACGAATGTCTGAAGGAGAGAGGAAATGTAGAGTTTGGCAGGAGAATAAAGGTGCATAATGGGAGTGAATGGTGGGGTTTTGTGAGGGTATGGTTGTGGCCCTAGGCCAGAGATGAACCACTGACGATTTACCATAGTGGGGTCCGTCGCGGTCCGTGAAGCTATAGGTTGGATTTTCTGACTTGCGAGTTCCCACTAATAGGTATAGAGGGGAGGAGTAAGGCTGGGCTTTCTTTTCGACTTACATCATGTTCTTCTTTTCTTTTACGATGCATATCACACACCTTACCCCAGTCTTGGGAAAAAGGATGATATATATATATATATATCTTATATATATATATATATATATATATATGTATAATAATATATATATATATATATATATATATATATATATATATATATATATATTTATATATATATATATATATATATATATATATATATATATATATATATATATATATATATATATATATATATAATATATATACAGTATATATATATATATAATAATATATATATAATAATATAACAATATAATTTCAGGAGGTTGAACCCCCTGACCCTCCTGTCTACAGCCTTATATATATATATATATATATATATATATATATATATATATATATATATATATATATATATATATATATATTATATATATATATATATATATATCATATATATATATATATATATATATATATATATATATAACATATATATATATATATATATATAACAATAACATATATGCTATATATGTAACTAATATATATACTACTCATATATATATATACTATATATATATATATATAAATATATATATAATCCATTCATACCTCTCTTGTAAAGACTTTTGTGAGTCTCCTGCGATTCCAAAATCATCGTCAATGTCATGAAGGAATGAACTCGACTGCTTTATTTTATTTAGAGCTTCAGAAATATAAGGAGAAATTAACTATTTTTTTTATAATAATAATAATAATAATAATAATAATAATAATAATAATAATAATAATAATAATAATAATAATAATAATAATAATAGATTTAGTTTACAGGTATGCTGTGGATAGTTTAACGTAAGAGAGGCCACTTTTAATTTCATATCTGTACTTTCCAGTTTGTAAGTTTTTTTGGTTTAATCATTTTTTGTTTGCTTTTTATTTTAGGGCTAACATGAACTTCGGTTTTAATTTTGATGCTTATACTTGATTAAAATAATTAAAGATTATTTTGAAAGGGATTTTGGTTTAAATAATTATTGACGTATTGAACTTGTACTTATTGATGTATTATAAGATAATTCAGATGGAAGCAATTATTCTAATATTGTGAAGAAGTTTTTCGTAAATAAAGAAAAACTTTCATTACCTTTTGTTTATTTCTGCTACTTATTTTCCACCTTTATTTTCATTCTCGAAAGTTAATGAACACGAAGTTGGGGTTTCATATCATTAAAGGTAATTAATTTCTTAGGATATCATATTTGATAATAGTATTTTATGGCAGTATTTTACTCAATAATAATAATAATAATAATAATAATAATAATAATAATAATTTTTTTTTTTGGAGTGGATGTACAGGGATCACCACAGAATACATAATAATAATAATAATAATAATAATAATAATAATAATAATAATAATAATAATAATAATATGCTAACAAATGGACAATCATGTTAACTGACAAGTGAAATTACTGAAAAAATCTTTGACAGTAACATAACAGGTTTTACTATACATATATCTACCTTTCATTGCAGTATTTCTTAAAATACTTCTAGTATCAACACACACAGAGTTACAACAATGTTGTCAAATATAATGACAAAAAGAATATATGAACTCACAATCAACACACACAGAGTTACAACAATGTTGTCAAATATAATGACAAAAAGAATGTACGAACTCACAATCAACACACACAGAGTTACAACAATGTTGTCAAATATAATGACAAAAGAATATACGAATCATGCGAGTTACAATAATGGTCAAATATGATGACAAAAAGAATGTACGAACTCACAATCAACACACACACAGTTATAAACATGATATCGAAACTTTCAATATTTTCTAAAATTAAAATAATATTTAATTTTCTCCTTGATGTGTATACACTAAGACCTTGAAACTCATTTTTAATATCTTGCAGAGAAATTAGCTAAGGACCAGACCACATTTTCTTTGAGGATTCTTTCTCTTCTTTCACAATGATGCTGTTTTTATTTGCAACATCAAGATTGACATCTTTCCTGTGACTGAATACAAAAATTTACAGTAAGAATTAAACCTTATTATGCATATTAAGAATAAGAATCTTAACCATAAACACTGTATCCAGAGTGGGTCCTACAACTGTTAAAAAGTTAATTATCTTCAATTATGTTGAACTAAATGTAGTGACCCTAAAAGTCAAAATAAATGTGGTGACATTAATATTTACTCATATTTCTTCAGAAATTTATATATATATTACTGTTCTTTAAAAAAATATAAATATTTTAAGACCTAATGGAATTAATGAATAAGAAAAAGTAATATCTAGGTCATATTTAATAATTATTTGTTAATAAGTTACTTTTAAAATAATGAATAAAATTTTTTACCAATTTTATTTCAGATGCTAAAGCATTCAGCTGCTTTTCCTCTTCTGTATTATCATCCAATGATGGTCTCCTGATGAGATTGGTTTGAAGTGCTGATAACTTTCTAATTTTTTCAATTAATATGGAGTTAATTGTGTATTTGACATCTTCTACATGATAAGCCCAAGCTGGAAGTTGATTTGACTGAGGGCTTCTTACTCCCATTTCCATATATTCTTCTTCCATCAAAGCTGTTCTATCACTATAAGCCTGAAATTCAAAGTAACATTAAAGACAAAAAAAAAAAAATTTAAACTAATATAGTCACTCATCTTTTAATATATATATAATATTATATATATATATTATCTATATATATATATAATAGTTATATATTATAATATATATTATATACTATATATAGTAGTATATATATTATTATATATATATATATATATACTATTTTATAATAATATCTATATATATATATATTATATATAGCTAAATATATATATATATCCGGTAAATATAATATATATATATATATATAATATATATATTATATAATAATATATATACGTATATAATAATTATATACTATATATTATATAGTATATATTATATAAATATATATATATATATATATATATAGAATATATTTATCATAATATATATAATATATATATATAATATATATATATATATATATATATTTATAATATATAATTATTTATAGTACTATATATATAATATATATATATATAATATACGGTATATTATATATATATATATATATATATATATATATATATATAGTAATTAATATATATATATATATATATATATATATATATATATAGTATATATATAGTATATTATACTCCGATGTATATAATCATAACTCATATATATACTATAGTATATATATATATATATATATATATATATTAATTTATTGAGTGTTGTAAGGAAGATATATGCTGGTATTTTGGCCGAAAGGGTGTGTCAAGGGACTGAGGGACTGATTGGGTGAAGAACAAGGTGTGTTAGAAGTGGTAGAGGATGTGTGGATCAAATCTTTACATTAAAAGAAATGATTGAGAAACTGAGAAAAGAAGAATAAATTGATATTTAAGGTTTTATTGGATTGCAACAGGTGTATGATAGGACTGATAGGAAAGCTCTATGGTAGGTGTTAGTGATATATAGTGTTGGTGGTAGGTTCTGAATGGAATCAAAAGTATGTATGACGATAGTGAAGTGTGTGTAAGAATAAATGAAGTTGAAAGTGATTAGGTTTAATCATTAATAGTGGAATGAGGCAGGGATGTATTATGTCTCCTTGGTTATTCAATTTGTATATGGATGGGGTTATGAAAGAATTAGAGGTGGGGGTAGCAGGGGAAGGTGTTAGAATGATGGAGAATGAAAGGAGTGGAGGGTTGCCCTACAATAATTATATGAGGATTGAATTTTGGTTCTTGTGTGGTGAATCTGAAGAGAGTTTGAGAGATTGATAGAATTGGCATGGTGTGTAAAAAGGGAGTGACTTGGCATAAATGTAGATAAGAGTAAGATTATGATTGTGAGTGAGGACAGTCTGTGGTGTGAAGTTATGTTGGATGGTGAGCAACTGGAACAAGTGTCTGAACTTAAATATTTAGGATATATGTTGGATGAAAAGGAAACAGATGATGCAGAGTGTAGTAGGAAAGTTGTGGATGTAAACGGACTACGTCTTGAGTGGCTAGGGTTTTACATGAGAGTATGTTTTACCTGTGGTTAATGTATAGTAGTAAAACTATGGTCTGGAATAAGAGTATAGATCTAAAGTACTTTGTGTTCAGATGGACAAACAACTTTGGGGGCGTGTTAGGTGTTTGGAGAATTTAGATAAAATAGGAATGAATGCATAGGGAGTTGAGGGTGTGAATGAAGGTAAACTGAGTATATATATTATATATATATTCTATATATATATTATAATTATATAAGTAATTATTATATATATTTTTATGTGGAGATTTATTTGAATATTGGTTTTATTTGATATTTTATATAGATCTATATATATAATTATATATAGTATATAGATTGGATTATATACCTATAAATATATATAATATATATATATAGATATATATTAATTAATATTAATTTAATTAATAATTTAATATTAATTATATATATATTATAATATATCATTATTAATATATATAATTATATTAAGTAGCTTCCATATGTAGTATTAGAGATCTATTAATAGTGATGATGTTCCACAGAGTTCTGACCATTTCCAATTTTTTTAATCTCACACTTCCTCATTAATCTGACATTTTATTGCTTTAGTTCTTTAATTAAACAATAATAACAATAATATAACTGTATTACTAATTTGGTTGAATTTAATATTAGTAATACTTTAAAGGTATTTGGTAATTTCCCACTATAAATTAATGGGGTGGTGAAATTATTAATTACTGCCAATCCCTTATTTCGATCTTCATAATAAAATATTGACATTAAGAAAGATAGAGGGAGTTTAGACTCTACAATATATTTGGAATGCTACCAAATACTTATAATGAGCCCGTCTACTTTATTAATTCCCAATTATTCTCACAACTTATGTCACGAAACCAGTCCCACCATATAAACAGCAAGAAGTTAAACAGTTATTAGGTTCAGCATATTTCCTCCTAATTTTAAGTGGCCGAGTGTGCGCTTTCGGGTACCCCTCAACCCCCCATAATATACAGACATATTATTGAGACAACGAAACCAAAAAACTCCACATATATAAGAAGTTTTACATGAGTTGTCTCCTCAGATTATCTGATATCTCTTAACACTTATTCAAAATAGGGAAGCTCTGTTAAGTATATTCATAATTATAGTAACCCATACATAACTCTTGTGTTATTTCCATTTCAAACACGAACAATGAATACTCATGTTAGGTGTCATTTTTCTTACATATAAATAATAAGCTTTTTCATGCAAATATACAAGCGGTTCATCCATACTAACGCTCATAACCAATTTCTTCTGCACGTTCATGTTCAATCTTCATCCTTTAAACATTTTACTAAGCTTAATATGATACGAACTATATAAATAGTAACTAGTAGGTACCGTTATTATAACTCACCCAATATAATTATAATCCTAATACAATACTTATTTACCTATATATACTTAAACTATAATACTCTATGTGAATTACAAGTTATATATTAGTTTATCTTAATCATAACCCTATATACATATTATCTACTTAAAATATTTATAGTTCAGACTCACATTTGGTATCCAGTGTTGCTAACCTCATCACATCCAACATAACTTTACACCACCACAAACTGGGTAATATCTCATCTAATCTACATAATCATTATTACTTAACCTTATACCTTATGCGATAAATCATAATATATTATTTTCAACTCTCAATGATAACCTTATCTATTTTATCAAACCATGCCAAATTCCTCTTTATCCCAAATTTTGTCTCAAACTCTTTCAGATTCATCACCTACATATTCCACTTTCCACTTTCACTTTACACATGTAATAGGTAGGTATATTAGCAATCACTACTACCTACTTACCCTTTCATTATCTACTATATCATTCTAACACCTTCCCCTGCTACCTCACACCTATCTAAATACTTTGCTTTAAATATTGTCTAAAGTAATATACAATTTAGAGAATAACAATAGTGATGAATACTATCTCTTTTACTGCCTTCATACCACTTATTAATATAATATTAATAATATACCTAACACACATCTAACTCCATTTATTCTTATACACACTCACACTTATTCACTATCCTATTAGAGTCATACTCAATACTTTTAGGATATATATTCTACATTTCACAGAATACTATCCCACTAAACAACTATATATCACTAATCACCTAACCATTAGAGCTTTTCCTATCAGTTACTACTATACATATACATCACCTGTTTGCAATCTAATTAATAACTACTAAAACATAATTATTTAATCTATCTTATTATTCAATTTATTCTCAATCATTTCTTTTTATGTTAATAATATAGTATTTATAGATCATCACATATCTCATCTTACTCATTATATAACTACTCATAACCTTTATTTTTCACATCACATATCAGTTATACCTACAGTATCATCACTTGATACTACATCTCACGTTCGAGTGGTACCAAGATACACTGAATTATTTGAGTTCTGGTTTGGTCAACTTTAACATTTTCTTCAGGACCTTAGAAAACATTCTAGCTAAGTGAGAAACCGTATCTATATATGAAATATCCTTGCTATCACCTACAAGCACATTATTACTTCGAACACTATTGATATCTGATTAACAATCAGGGTTAATTACCATGAAAAGTATTGACATACTTGTCATAATCGGCTAATATTATACGCATTCATTAGTTCTGTACCCACAAAATTTGGATAAGCGGATCAGTATAATTTATACAGTATAATATTGGAATTATTATTCTATATATAACGTTTCATACAGATTTCAAGTTTAACATACATTAAATATTGAATTATTGCTTGAGAGCAAAAAAAAGTGTTTAATGAATATTATGCTAGAGTTTTGTTATAATAACTGCGATATTGTTCAGATCGAATATAGATTGTAAATGAAATAACCCTGAGTCTCTCTCTCTTCCGCTTACAATGCTCATTTTCACATTGTACACTATTGGCAAAGTTTGGACTTGTCAATATTTTTGCTTTTAATTTTCCTCAATAAAGCATCTGTTCACTTCTCTCATCAATCATATTTTTGAAACTATTTGTTATGAATTTCTTTAATTATATATTTTCAATAAACCTGAATATTACTAAGAAATTGAAATATACATTTTTACTTGAGGAAAAGAAATACATATTGCCATTGATGTGATAACTTTTTGTATGTTAATCTTTAAGAATAAATTAATAATAATTAGTCCTATTTATTACCTATAATTACAGTTGAAGTCTAAACTGTATTAGTATGTTTTGATTAAAATTATGATTAAATTTACAAATTTTTTGTATTCCTTATCAAGCAATTCAATAAGAGTACACAATTTGTTTATAACATAGTGGTGTGAATTGGACTTCTTCCCTTCTTAATAAAGCCTTTTAGATTAATAAGGAATTACTACCTAACAACTTTTCTGTTTTCATGAATTTAATTAGTCATATATTCGCCTGATCAATTATTCTTATATTATATTTTCATATGCAGTATCATTAAACTGAGGCATAGATAAATTTAAAAGTACTGAATATTATTATTAAGAAATGAACTTAATTTATGTAATAAAATAGTGGCTTAGTTCGCAGTAAGTATATAATATTATCTGGTCGAGTAGATAGGCTCTAAGTTATTAGTTCTCATGCCAGAATTTTAAAAATATTCCTAATTTAAATTCATTTTAGACTTAACTAATATATACTAATGAATATAAATATATATATATATGATATATATATATATATTAATATATATTTATCTATATATATATAGTATAAATTATATAATATATATATATTATATTAATTATAATATATATATATTATTATAAAAAATTAATTATATTTATAAATATATATATATAATATTATATATATAATATTAATAATTTTATATATGACAGTTTATATATATATTTATTAATCTACATTTATTTATTTTTTACTTAAAACATATTGAAAGTCGTTGAAATTATGAATTAAAATAAATAATGTACTTAGTCTCTCCCTATTTATATTTGTGTTTATTTGGTATCTGTAAAACATTTATTATAAACACTCAAATGTTTTATCTTACACATAATAAAATCAAACACCAAAAATTGTAATATTATAAGATATAGAATAGTATCATCTTAAATATTTATGATTATTATTTATATATTTTGTTGATAAAAATCAATTGTAACATTTAATAATAATTAAATCAATAAAAAAAAATACAAAGAATGTTTAAATCACTATTTTTGTAAAGTGTGAAAGATTGTCTTAATATAGTCTTATAAGTGTAGATATAGTTACGTAAAGTATATAGCCACGTTCACTGTGAGTACGATGAGAATAGTAGAGGAGTAATTAATAAGTGCAGGAGCAAGTCTTTGACCGGACGTAATGATTTTATAAAACCAATACGATATCACCTTCAGTCAAAAAAAAATTAATAACTGATTACCGCGCATAGAAAAATACAATAGTGTCAGTCTCATTAATGGTAAAATGGAAGTTTGAAGAGACCTCGTCAAAGTTTAAAGACTGCACCCACAAGTCTTTCATCTCTTGATCATCCCTATATAAAGTTATATATTTCGAGGCCCTCGTAGTAATATAAATTGAGATATATAATGTTTGTTAAGTTACTAGCACTCCGCACCTATATACTTCAATAAAGGGAAGTAACCATCATTAAAAGATATTATCTATGAATACATATAGCAAGCTAAGACATCATCCCAATGTATACAATGAATCATTGTTACATTAAGATGTCAACATAAATTATTGGTCAAAAAGAAACATACCATGTAAATTTAGCGCATTACTGCATTATTAATACTGCATTATTAATAGTGGAAATTCATATTAATTATTTGCAATACTGTGTTGCTGTCAAGTCTCCCCGACCATTCCTCCTAGGAATTAAATTTGTTGTTTATACTTTTCCATTTATATTTAAATATTAGATGTGTAATTATATATTTTTTTAAAGAACAGTAATATATATATAGAATTTATCTTTATATTTAAAAAACTTTTTCTTTTTATATATATTATGTTTATATTATATATTCAAAGAGAATAATCCTACATGATATGATATATGCTCACAATCATTTATTTTGCATCCTGAGAAGCTATATATTTTTTCTCCTAAAAAAGACTGCCATGTTTTTTTTTTTTAATTCCTTCGATCATATTATTTTCTTAGATATATAATTGATACCATATGAAATTTATTAACATTTAAAAGCTCAGTTGGTGAGGGAGCATATGCACCTTCGATACATCATAGCGTGATTACCGCTAGTAGGTTTGATACAAGTATAGGTATATTTAAGATTCTTTATTCTAATAATTAAATACATAATTAATTTAAGGTTATTCAATAAATTAATATGTTCCACCTTGATTTTATTTTGGGTATTCAGTCGTTAGAAGATGTCATCTTTTGACTGTTGCAAACTAAACTAATAGCTATCATTGTTAGAAAGAATAATAGAAATAGAATACACTTCACAATAAGTAAATAGTGGTGATTAATTTGTTATATTATGCTAGTTTTCTAGCAAGATATATATATATATAATATATATAATATAATAAAAATGAGTTTTCCTATAGGTTCATTTGTAGTTAGTGAGGTACATACACTCTAAGTGAGAATAAATTAACTCATATATATAATTAATATTATTAGCAAAAATATTTAAAGTTTCATATAATTTTTAATAACTGGTGTGGCCTATCATATAGTTTATGTGAGATAATTGTAAGTTCGTAGTATAACATTCTCTATTTATGTGAGTTCTTATTATATTTTGAAACTCACACATACTCTCGAGTGATTGTATAACTCTGGTGTTGTGTTATTTGATGAGTTATAATAGATTATAATTATACTTTTTGTGATCTATTAAGTATATGACAACTAATGCATATTTATGATGGTTATCTTTTATGTATTGTAATACTATTACAAATATTATATTATTCTATTTATTGGTCACTTTAATATATTTTGACAACATTGTTTATAATTTTCATCAATAGGTGAAGTTAAGACGCAGTTCGATACATTTCTTTATTTGGATTTTCATCATATATTAGACCATCATTATTAGTACACTCTCAGTGCTGCTTTGGTTGAATAATGTTGTGTTTCTCTGTGATTGCACTTTATGTGTCTCTCTTTCATAAGTCATCAATTAGTATTGATGGTTGAGACGACTTATTTCGTGTGCATATAACTCAGCGCCTCTCGTATAGTTTTGATTGAATGAATGTCAGAGAATCAAAGACTCTATAGGTTATTTGTCATCCTTGCTATTTGAGTAAGAACACACATTAATAGGTTCTATGAACTCTCGTGTGAGTTGCCTTTGATGGTTCTGTTGAGATTTTTTATACATTCTGTTCATATCATCAAATATAAGAAACTTATCCATAATGTTTTCGATCCTAGAGAGACGGTTGTACTCCTGTAAAATTTCTTAACTCTGATGTTGGAAAGTGGAAGGTGTGAAACATGTGAGCTGGTTTTGATAGATAATACTGATTTAACTGTTGCAGATATGTAGTTATGAAACGTCCCTTACTCCTTATATTTTTATTATTGTATATCTTTATTGTCGATGATAAGTACTTTGAAGGTCGTTATCATTAATATGTGAAACTTACACTATGAAATTTTGCTACTATTAGTATTCGTAAATATAAAACAGCATGAAGCTAAAATTATTGAACATTGCAATAGATAAGCACAAATATAATTACAAGATATATCTAGAGATATCGTCATCAATTTATAGAAATACGACACAGTATATATACGAGGATAGACAATTACTCTGTGTAGATGGAGATGCTGACTCTCGAGTGTGGAGATCATTATATTTGTGTGTGGTGATACAAAAATCATATCTTACTCATCAGTATATATATAGTAACTAGAGTGATGTGTTGTTACTATGTGTTGGTAGTTCCGCAGAAATATATAAAACGATATCTATTCATTGAGTCCACATATATTTATAGAATTGCAGATAAGACACACATTGAGAGAATGGTGCAACTACTCTGGTGTGTAGCACTTAGCGATATTACATATAGAGTTAACAACTATCTTATATGTCATTGCAAATCACCATTTCTACAGAACACACATTCGAGGTGATTGATCTTCATTCTTATCATAGTATTATATGATTTGAGTATACTGTACTATGTATTTAGTACACACTATAAACTAGGTTTACTACCAACAAATTGTAAGGTATGTAACATTGATAGTAATGCATATGTAGTCATATATAATCTTATTTGAGATATCTAATATATGACGTTCTAAGACCATACATCTATAGCTGAAACGTACAACTACTTCAAGCTTTAAAGATAAGTCTTGTTGTGTATCTTTGATTGAGTGACATAGACTATCAGTTTACGCTTATTACTCTTAATCTATACTGAGAGAGACCACTGCTTAATTGATGCACACAGTCACAAATTGAGTTTTCGTTCGTATCTATCGTAGTGAGTCTCGTAATACTAATGTACTGATGAGAGTATTCCTATACTATATAATTTCTCTTGTGCGTGAGAATTCAGGTAGTCAACATAGTTGGAATAGACGCGAAGTCAATTGGAACACTCTACAACCTCCTGCTGCAAAACCATTCCAAAAATTAACAACACTAATACGGAACGAGTATTTTCTTAAATTCAGATTGCATGCCTTCTTCTTAATTTCTTACTCTGCTCCCTGGTCTCCTGTCTCCTATAAAAGAATTTATTATCTTAGTATTATAACTATGATTCACTATGAATTATTGTAGGCTTGTATGATTCATTGCACCATCCTAAGAATCGTACTTTCTACAGATAAACTTCCAGAGAGTGTTAATTCACTGGCTCACAATGATTTTTCAATTCTTCCTTGACTTGGAGAAAGCTTAGGGTACCATTATTGCTCTTTTCCAGTCTCTCGGAACTATACCTTCTACCAAGTGTTATACTGTCGTTTAAAAATTTCAAATAATAATGTCTTTTGCATATTGTTTTCCAACAAGTCAAGAAGAGCCAAGTTGAATATCGAAGTTATATTATTATATATATTGTTATATATGTTATTATTTATATTATTTTTAATATATAATTTATTAATATATTATTATATATTTATTATATTAAATTTATATATATATATTCATATATGAGTTTATATTAATTATATATATCATATATTTATATATATTATATTATATTTATAATTAGTATATATTTAGTATCCTGCATATTTATATTATTTTTGGGATATTTGTTCCAGTATAACGGATTTTATATTTCCTTTTATCAATCTAGGATTCAATTATTGCTCGGTAAATATATTATTACAATGCCATAGCCAAGAAAATTCTGATTAAGTCAGTCTTAAGAGTTTAAGGACTATAGCCTACGCCCTTATTATATAAATAAATAAAAAATCATCTTTCTCAGTAAACATTGAAACAGATAACATTGAATAATGCTATTATCAACTAATTATCGATTACTAAATTTTCATCATTTTTAATTGGCCAATTGTCCTATTCTAACTTTAAAATTTATAAAAACTACTTTCTAATATCCTTACTACTATTCTTTGCCGAATTAATTTCTGTCACTTTCATACTGACTGATTAAAGTTCATTTCTATTCTTCCTATAAATTTCTAATCATCCTCGCAAACCATTCATACCTCGTGAAAATTTTGAAACTTCTAACGCTTTTCATTTATCTTTCCTTCTCTTATCTCACCTCTTATCAGGTGTTCTATGACACTGCCTTTGGTGCATGACACATGATGCGGTGCATGAAATCCTGAGATATTTGATCGTTAGTGACTTGGGCGGCACTCCTCCCTACGTTTTGAGGTAATGTGCTTTTGATCTGGAGCCTGTATTTGTTAGGCTGTGTGCATGAGTGTATGTTGTTACTGCGGTGTTAATATATGTGTAGAGTACTATGGTGTGAAGGGAAGGTTTAAGATTGTTTGCTTAAATGTTAGAGATGCGATCGTGTTTATTAATTATTAATATGGGCAATTAATAAACATAGTTTCATATAAACTGTGTGTGAATATGAAGTACATTAAAGGGTAAACATAAGCCTTCTCAACATCATGCAAAAATACTCCTATGTTATCTTGCGTTTTACTGTAGCTTCCAGAGTGGCGATGAAATCTTTTCTCAAAGGGATGTACTGTTGAGCGATGTGTACGAAGCCTAATTTAAAAGTTTAAAACAATAACTTTCCAGAACTAAAAGTAAGTAAACCACAACAAACTTCTCCATCAATTTAAAAGTTTGGCAGACCAAGAGGAATGAGCCTCTGACTGTCGGCTAAGCATAAGAGTAATAAGGTGATTATAAAGAAAGTCATCAACTAGTTCTGTCGGGGGTCCCTCCGACTTGCCCATTATTTGCGTCCTCCAGTTTGTCCTCAGTCACAGTCGTTCATATCTTCTTTGTTTGATTGCGTTTCTTCTTGACGCCTTAGAAGCAAGTTCTTTCCTGACGTGCTAACTATACCTCTTTCAGCACATCTTTTATCCGAATCTGTCACATTTTTTCGTATGTGATCGTGCAGCTATTGCCTTCCTGAGTTGGAACTGAACATCTGTATTAATAGATCTACCATCGTCAGCACTTGTTCGCTATGGATTTCGTTCCTTGTTATAGGTGTTTTCCCCTGTTCTTGTTAGTCCTAAACACGGTTATTAAATGGCCAGCATTATCTTGTTGATGCTGTTGGAAGAATCCCTGTATATCCATTTCAAAAAAAATGTTTTCGTGAAGTCTCATCGGCTGAATAGTTCAGTTTTAGTATCTTCCTAATATATCTATTAAGCATCGATTGTATTATTAGGTTCTGATCCAAATAGTGTTTCGGATAAACACGATAAGGATTCCCATATACAGAGAAGTGCGAGAGTGCTTAATTTAGATGATGGGCAATTTTGAGTAATTTTAAATGCGAAAGTTTTCTCTATACTACCTTCTCTAAAAAAATATAAAAGTAATTTTGAAAAAATGTTCAAATAATATCTCTTATGGTTACAATCACGACTCATGATAATGATGTGTTTAGTTATGTCCGGTATGAGTCTCTGCCCCCTTCTCTCTCCATTAAATCCCTAGTTCCTTCCTGATTACATCTTGAGTCTTTTTACGATATACAGTGCACTCTAAAATCCATGTATTGCTATCTCCTATTTGAGTAAGCATCAGATATTAGATTATAAAGGCTTGCATGCTACTATTATCTGATCATAATTGTCACCAAAGACTTTATTCATATTATTCCTTCTAACTTACTATTCTAAAATATCTCGATACTTTAATAATTACGTATTAATCGCCTGTTAATTCTCTGACTAATGCGGAACGATTTTTTATCTAAGGAATGAAAGATGGTGTATGTCATTACGAACTTTAATAATCTAATCAACCAAATCTTTCTATTTCGGTAATGATATCAGTATCAATTACATTATTAATGGATTGTTATCTTCAGTGTTCGCAGTCTGTATCTACACGTATATCATATATGTAGCTGTTCCTTACTTGTGCTTATGTTGTAATGCTACATTAGTCTTTTATCTCGAATTTTCAATCTGTAGCTATTTTATCTGTGTTTTGTTCATATATATACTTATTAATCGGTATTGGATTAAGCATGCCGCATGAGTTATTTTCAAAGATTTTAGTTGTCTAGTTGCTGTTAAAGATTATTTTGGTTGTCTAGTTGTTGTCAAAAATTTAACTAAATAATACTTCATCAATTCCTGTCAATGTGCATCGATAACTTCATTTTGTCAGAATTTAATTTAGTTGACTTATTTACATATATTTATATTGTATTTTAGATAATGATCTATCTATATCCTATTATGTGTTATCTTTGCATTTTGATAGTATAATTTTTTATATTTATCATATATATTATTAATTACTGTGATTATCTATAAACGTATGAGTCCGTCTGCTAGTCTCGTTATTCCTATGGTGTGGTATTTCTTTTTTCTGTGTGTAACTTGTGATGTAGTTCTTCACTAAGGGTATGTGTAGTAGACGGTAGATTGGGGAATGCTTATTTTTTCGATTCTTATGGTCACGATCCCAATACTATTTTTTTCAGATAAACCCTCACCGCAGGTAACACTATTCAAGATAGGAGGTAGAATTATTTGTTGATGAACTAATAAATATAAATTGAAAAAATATATTGAATCATGCTTTTTAATTAATAAAGAAAATTCAATATATACTCAAATGTTTTAAAACAGAGTTTTATTGCACTATGCAGAAGACTTATATGTAACGCTCTCTCCTTTCAATTTTATCACAGTTCTAATACAATTCGTAGTTCTCGAGTCTAAATTTACATTGTAAAACTTTGCTTACAATTATCAAAGCTTTGGCTATTTCTCTTAGGTTCATTTATTTAATCTCATTAGTATTAGCAAGTAATTTATAATAATAATTACTTTTTTAATTAAATTTAAATATAAATTTACTTTGATAAAAATATTAATTAATATTTACATAACTTATTTTATTTATAATAATCATATTATATTATATAATAAAATAATATAATAATATATAATAATAATAAATATTATAATAATTAATAATTATATAATATAAATGATATATTATTATATATAATATAATATAATAAAATAATTAATTTAATTAATAATTAATTAATAGTAATATTTAATAATAATAATAATTTAATTAATTCAATTATTCATATAAAGTTATAAAAATATTTCGTGTTTTTTGTTTGTATACTTTTACAATTCAGGTTGTTATTGGTTTGCACCTTCAAAATCCACACTATCATATGTATTTATGTACATTTATTTATATATCTTTATTTATTATTATTTTGGATTAAAAAAAAATAATGAAGTTGTTATTAAAACGGTTATATACTTATTGATATATAAATTGTTATATGTTGTATCTTTTTTTTTTTAATTTAAAAAATGAATATTGTAGCCTTGTATGGGTAAACATTTTTGTGTGAGTTACTCTTCCAATTTAAATGATATTTTTTTACTGATACTAGTACTGAAAAAGCAGCCTAGCTAAGTATATAATTAAAAGAAAAATTGTCGATCTATAATATTTAATCATAAAAGGAAATGTCGATCTATTTATTTGATCATAAAAAAAAACATTTTATATACGATAAAAAAAAAAATTTAACTGCATCTATACAGTACGCGATATTGGCTATGTTGGTCGTTTAGTGAGAATAATATTGTGTTTGCTCTTGATTATAAAATACTCCTTTTATGGATTCTCCATCTGTTCTCACAGTATAGAAGTTTGTAGAGTCGGATATTAATTTCAGACTGGATAGAAGAGTCCGATTTCAACACCTTTTGACAATACTGATTATTCATTTTAATCCTTAATAAAAAAAAAAGTAGAAACAAATTTAAAAAGCTGAACTCACTCTGGTAACGATAAAAAATAAATATTGAATGGCCAAGTTCTCAAGTGGAAAAAAACATTGTAAGGAAAAAAAAAAATTCAACCTCTAACCATGATAACACCATATAAAGATACCTATTTAATAATAATAATAATAATAATAATAATAATAATAATAATAATATAATAATATAAAATAATAAATAAATAATACTATATGTAAACAAGTAACCTTTAGGTTGTGTTGGAATTCTATTAAATTTTTTTTAAAATAAGTCTAAAAATTTTATATATAATATATATATATATATATATATATATATATTATATATATATATATATATATATATATATATATATATATATATAATATATATAATATATATATATATATATATATATATATATATATATATAATATAAATATATATATATATAATATAAATATATATATATATAATATAAATATATATATATATAATATAAATATATATATATATAATATAAATATATATATATATATAT
>JABUQX010064658.1:0-20508 GCA_015478945.1 Trachelipus rathkii
GGGGGGTGGTAGTCCTTGGGCAGTGGCTTAGTGATATTTTTTCATCCCAGCTTTATGTATAATTAATTTCAGTACCTAGTACAAAGTCTATCTCATCCAACGACCTTTGGAATTGGACGAGCTCTCTTATCTTATTCGAAATACAATATATAGTGAAGTCCAAAAACTTTGTCGCTTTTATATAACATTAACGAGGGCGTCTTTAAAATTGCGTTTAGTATTCCCTTTTATCACTCACACTCCCCTTGATCCTCTGTATATATATTACGGGTCGTTCGCAGTACTTTGGAGTTCAGAGGAATTAAAATATTTTTTTAAATTCTGTATTCTAAAATTTTTTCTCTATTATCGTACTTGTTTAGCTAAACGGGACAGCGTTGTGTTAACCAGTTCGGGATCGTAAATTTTGAAATCCATTAATATAGCCAATAAGTTAAGACATTTAATTAATATATATATATAAGCTATGAGTAATTTTCTTATTTCTTAATTTATTTCTATTCTTCTATTCTTAGTAAGGCGGTCAGTGCTGGACTCTTTCAGGAGAAGAAATAATTAAGGCAGGCGTGTTAAGGAGTGCGGCGGTTGGAGGCGTTTTTTTCTTCCTAACTAACTTTTTCATTTCGGGACAATAATTTTTCCTTACTTTCAAGAAGGCTGTCCTTAAGCGTTACGTAATTTTTCCTTTCTAGCATATTTTATGTCTTCTCATTTATTCATTGTATATATATATATTTTCTCCACAGCACTCGAGCACTCGACTCATGCCCTGATAACAACCGCCGTCCTCTTATGAGCTGTTTCTTTTTTTAGCCCGGGCAAAAATACACTACTATCGTTAAGACGCAGAGGTAATGTGATGACGATATTTTTGCTTTCCTGCGTATATATATATAGAGACGAGTATTATATATATATATATTATATATATAAGGTGCGACGCGGTGGGAGTGTGCGTGTGCGCGAGCGAGGAGAAAATCAATATAATGTTTTCAAATAAAAGAGAACGTATTCAAATCAGTTACTCCAATAATAATATATGGGTTAAACAACTGCCTCTGCATTTCAAAATTACTATAGTATTATCCCTTTTACTCTCTACCTTAGCGATACTTGGCTATTAATCATTCTATTCTTCGTTATCTCGCATTAGCTCTTTCGAGCTTCATTCGCTTTCGGATATCAATTTAATTCCACATAACTTTTTTATTATATCCATCTCGCCTTCCAGGATTCGGTGTAACTGGTTTTTTCCCCTTTTTTATGGCGTTTGCAGTCTCACAAATCGTTTTTCTAGTAAACTTTATTTTCAATCGTTATCTTACTTGAACTGCGATATGCTCTAATGTCGTGAAATCGGGTAATGATAGTCTTTAATTTCTTTTCCTACTATAATATGGTTTAAACATATAATGCGTACGATCAACCTTTCGTCAGGACCTAAGTTTTATTGCTAAGCCTTTTTTGAGTGTGTGTAAAATAGATCTTTTTGGTCTAGACGTTCATCGTCTGTAATTACACTTAAGCTTTCTTACTGATTATGAACTGCACCATAGTTGATATAAGATGTTCTTATAATTCATTGTTCAAGCATATAAGTTATGTCTTTTTTCTTTACACATTCAGAACAGTATACGTATCGCACTAACAGTTTTTATCATTTTTGATAAAATACTCTTTAGGTGTTCATTCGAATAGCTTAAGAGAATCGTCACAACGTGTAGGTTTCTAAATTTACCCCTCTCATCTCCCTTGGACTTTTCTACATTCAAATCCAGTGTGTGAGTGTGTTTGGGCGTGTTACCCCTTCCTATCGGATAATGTCGGTTTATATCGTAGTGGTTGAGTAGTTTTATAACTTTAGTCTTTTAAATATCTTTACAGCTATTTCGTAAATACTTTTTAGCCTGGGGTTTTAATTTTTCCCGTATCTAGTTGCCTCTAACTATCTTTAATTGCTTATCAATATTCGATATTTTATCTTTAACGTTGACTAGTTTTCACACTTTAAGTCTCGTCGAAATGATTCTATTTTTACGTCCTCTAGTCAATCTGTCCTATGCCTTTTTATCGTTGAAATCCGATTCTGTAGTATGGTTAAACGTCGTGAATAGCATAAGAAAGCCATTACTACTTTGTTGTAAGCATAGTATACTATTTATTGTTAATATTCACGTCCTCGCAGGAACCGAATTCATGAGGGACGCGGTTCAACGATTTTTCTTTACGCCGGCGAATTTATACGTTAATTTTTTTTAGGTTGCTTTGGTTATCCACCTGTGGTATTTTTTACCGTTAGCAATATAGTCTTTACGTACTCGGCCAGCCCTCTCTTTGATTTACATTCATATTTTCTTGTTTTTACTTTGCTATGCCCTTTAGGATTTCATTTGCGTTAACGCCTCGCGCTGCTAGGGATCGGAACCTATTTATTCTGTCGATTTATTGAGGTTTTTTATTATATTTCACCCGGCAAGAGTGACTGCACCGGCGGAAGGATTATGGTTTCGCTTCTTTCGACATTGCATGTGGGGGTTGTACGCGGAGTGTCGTGGGAGTCCCCCTTACATGTCACATTCCCGAGGGGTTGGCGGCTTTTGGGGTCTTTTTGGTGGTCGCCGGGGTTTCCCGGCCTCCTTACCGGGGTATGGTCAAGTCTGCCTGTGTTCGTGGCTGACGCCTAGATTGCCGTGTTACCTTTCTCTATCTTTCATATATTTCATTATCACATTTTAAAAAGGATGGAAGTACCTTATGTCCTTTTTGAGTATTTTAACCGATAACGAATATACTTCCTACATGTGATATTACGAAAATAATATTTAGCTCAAAATGATGACATTTATGATAACGAAAGACAGGTTAGTATTATTATATGTATAACTAAGTAAGGTTTCGTGGTCGTTTACTAATCTGGACCTGTCACTGAGTGATTTCGCCTCAAGATTCCTTCTTTACGCTTTACTTATTGAGCTTACTTTTTTTTGTCTATTTATTAGAGTATTTTCTGTTTTTTTATTATAATTTAATTTTGTCACTCCTTATCTCCTGCACGTATATTTTCATGGACCTTCTACACGGACGCCATTAATTCCTTTTATCGGCTGTGGTACTTGTAGGTTTTGGGGAAGGTTTTTTTTTTTTTGTTGTTTTTTGTTTCAGTTCCGATAACCATTTGCCCGATTCACCCTCGTATTCCCTTTTTTCCTGTACGTCTTGTAGTTTGGACGCATATGGGATTCGGCTAGGTTGTGGTTTTTACCATCACTTATTACTATAGCCATTGACATGCATTATATTATAATTACTGTATTTACATTGAATTCGAAAATATCAGCCAGTAATTAAGTAATTTTACATATAAAATTTATTAGGGTAGTTATGTTTTTATGTTATGTTTTTTTTTGTGGTCGTTTTTCTATTCATGGTTTGATTTGCTTTCGTGGGTAATTAATCGTTATATTGCATTCTTAATATTGTGCTTTGCTTTTAGTGTTTTATCTTATTATATATTTCTTGGGGCGTACGGGGGGACTACCGTTGCTTTTTCCGAGTCCTCTTTTTCTCTCCTTGCAGGTTGTTTTTTGTGCTATTTTTTCATTCACACAATAACTCTATGTGTTGTGTGCCCGTTGTGTGTGTGTGTGTGTGGTGTGTAGTAGTGTCTGTTGTTGTGTTTGGTGGTGGTGCCTCCTCTTGACGCCCTGTGTTACGGCGGGTGTTCTTTGCCATCCTCCGTCACTGGCTTTTGGACCTACATTTCCTCAGTCGTCTGTCGCTGTCAGCCGCCCATTGCTTTCCTTTCCCCAGCTTTCGTTTTTTTTCTAATGACTCAATATTGACATGCATCCTTCTTGTTATGCTTCGCGCTTCATATATCTCATATTAGATGCATTCTACTTGGATGATGTATTCTTCATCTTTACCCTTCTATACTTTCATTCTTACATTCACACTTTGACCATATTTGGTCCCTGTAGTTATCCCTATTATACCTTATAGTACAACATGTTAATCATACAAGTCTCAATGTGTCACTGCTGCGCCTTCTGCACCTACGGGTGATTTACTACCTACTTTATATTGTGTCGGTTTAATTAAGCTTGTTTTTTACTTATCTTACATTGTTCATTTTTCCTCTGTCTTTATCTTGGGTCTATTCTTGTTTTTATTCATGCTACTATCTTTTCGTTGTTAGTAATGACTCGTTTTTACCTGTTGTATTAGTTTGGTATGTTATTCTGTTTTTTTATGTGGTGTTATATCTCGTCGTATGTTACGGTGTACGTCGTAATATTTATTTCGCGGTGTTCTTTATAGTTGGTATCTAATAGTAGTCGGTTGTCTGGCTGTGTCTTCAGTCTGGGAGCCGCCTGTATTTCATTGCCCGCACATTTCTTTCTCCCTTCATTCATCTCCTAGTCCACCACCTCCCCCATAGCTCTCCCAGGAGCAAGACTCACCATTGCTCGGCACTGTGGCCCCATTTAGTGCGGAACTACTGTCCTTTGAAAGACCACCATACCAACACCCCTCTAACACCTCCTATCATATTAATTTTGCCCCCCTTTTTTTTTTTTAAGCCCCTAAAGAAGTAACCCTATGGGGTATAATGCGCAAACCGATGGGCCAGGGAGTCGGGTTCTCTCGGCTTCTAGGTGGAAACTACGGGGTAGGACTGATTCCTCCTCAAGGGTCTCAGCGTAACCCCCGCTCTTTGTATTTGGGTGTTCGGCGGGTTCCTTCGCCCTCCCTACGGGGTGATGGAAAAGTCCCGCCTGTGTTCGCCCTTCTGGCTCGAGCCCCTACATTTCGTGTATACCTTTTACAAATAAATATATATATATATATTAATATTTATATATGATACTTAATATATAATATATATATTGAGTATATATTTATGATTTCCTAGTTATAATAATTTTTATATATAATTATTAGATATATTATATAATGTATTATAATATTATATAGTATATATTATATATTGTAATATATATTATATTTACTTATATATTATATATATATATTATTATAATATATATATATAATATAGATATATGATATATACTATATATATTCATATATTATATTATGTTCCTAGTACATTCCCTGAACCAAGCTCCGTAAAACAGATGGAATAGCTACTTTCACATCCATCATCTATTTTTTTTTTCATTTTCTAACTAAAAATTTTACAAGGATTTTCAAATGTATTCCCTTTTATTCATCTATTATTTTGAGATTTTTATTTTTTTTTTTTTTTTTTTTTTTTTTTTTTTTTTTTTTTTAAAGCATTTTCCGCACTAAAATTGACCATCTTCCAGCACATGTATTTTCTTTTCCTCCTAAGAGTACTTCCTGGTGGTTATCATACACCTGCATTTACACACTCATCTTTTTGCTGTAAATGAAAACCATGTGCAATATAGGATTTATATAATATATATAATAAGTATATATATATATATATATATATATATATTATGATAGTATTATAGATATATGGTATATATTATATATATTAACGTAAAAATATCTTATATATTATATATTATTATATATATTATATATATTCAATATATAATATTAGTTATAATATATATATATATATATATATTATTATTATATTATATCTATATATATATTATCATATTTATGACATACTATAATTTCAACTAGTAGGTTGTGATTATTAAGTGTATATATTTTATATATATATAGTTGATATAGTATATAGTGATATTTTATATTATAGTCTATCTTTTTTTATTTAATCTCTAACAGGTTCTTTACAAGTTAATATTTTGTTTTATTCAAATTTCTTTCGCATACAGATTATTCAATAATATGGGAGTTTCCAAAATGTTCATTAATTTCCAAAATTCAATGATTTTTTTGAGTCATTTTTTTCTTTTACTTTGTAATTTTTTTTATGCACAATATTCTTTTTAATTAATTGTTTTTCATTTTTCCGGTTAGCTCAACTTGGCAACTTCCGACACTTCCCAAATTATCATGCCATTACTCCTCTTTGTTTAAATCTTTTTCGCGCCCTCAACGTTCCATCATATATTCGTTTATATTTATTTTTTGTACATTCCGCCCCCTGTCACAGCGCAGCAACGACTCCCAACCTCCGGCGCAAACCTCCATTTAAATCAGTCGAGTCCTTTTCATTTTATCATACAATATAATATTCGGATTATTAATGATTAATACTTATGTTTCACATTATTATTAAGACAATATTGAAATTTATGATAAGTATATCATATTTATATAGTATTATTATATATATATTAATATATAATGATATAATATTAATAATTATATATATTATATTTTTATAATGATATTATATACTATATATGATATATATAGTATATATCTGTGAATATAGTATCATAGTATATATATATATATATTATATATTATTATTATAAGTATAATATATAATTGTACTCATTTAATGATGGATATATTGAGTATGAGTGTAATTTAGTTTATGTAAGGATATTTTAAATATTACTATATATATATATATTATTAGATATTTTTAACACCGTAAGTTTTTCAATTTATTTTACTTTAAATTGGTATCTTAATTATAAGATAAAAATTTACTTGGCTTTGAAATTTTGTGTCTGAAATATATATGTTTTCAATGTAAAGTACTTATCTTAAAGACACACCTTTAACTTAAGCATAGATTTCATTAAAGTTGTTATTTTAATGTTTTGAGGAACAAGATATATTGATTGTCGTATCGATTTTGTCGATAGTTAATTTATTGATATTGACAAATTTGTTAGTACATTAAATAATTAGAAACAAGATTTGATCAAGGTTTGGAAGAAGAAAAAATTCACTAATTTAGTTTGTTTATATAAATAAAGGAAATACTTATGACTTAGTTTTGATACATTTTAGGACCTTTATTCATATTTACAGTAGATGTGGTTGCCAGCTGAATTATGTTTCAGCGTTAGAGGTATATGTCATTTTTAAGCTAGTGAGAGTGTGAAAGCTTTTGTTCAGTGAGTGCTATTTTCATTTTTAGCTGTAAGATGATTGCCTAGCTTGAGTGTATTCCAGTGAGAGGTCTCTTATTTTATTTTTATTAATCTGTAGAATGTATTGTGCCTATCGCAGCTTTTGATCCTTAGCAGGGTTTATATTCCATTTAATTATGTCTCCGTACGATAATATTGCCATGTCTTTATTTATGGATTGTAGGATATCTTATACTTACGTATAACTTTGATATATAAGTATATAGACGAGTATATAGTGATTCTATCTCTATATAGTATAATACAGTATATTAATTATTATATTTTTATATTATAGTATATATATATATATATATTATTATAATTATCATTTAATATACTATGATATAATATATATGTAATTTATGTAATTATTATACTATTCATGTATAGGTAGTTATTTTAATATTTATGTATTATTATGTATTATATATATTAAGTTATATTATAATATTTTTTATATATATATACATATTATATATATCTATATATGTTTTCATATATTACTATAGAGAGTCATATTTATGTGCAAGGTCTGATGGTTGATTATGTCTCTGTTGGTTCTTAATTTTTGGAGGATTACTTTTTGTCAATTACTTTGTACATACAATGGAGTAGGTAGACAAATAGCATTGTAGGTTCTGAGAAGTAGTGTTTATTATTAGTTTATTATTTATTATTATTTTATTATGTATTATTGATTTATGATTTTTATTATTATTATTATTATTATTTATTATTATTATTGATTTTATTATTATTATTATTATTGATTAATTATAATAAACTTGTAAATACAGTACTTAATTTGATATTTGGAATTAAAGATTTAAAGACAGATTCGGAGTTACAGCTGATACGAATGTGCCACCTCTTTCGGAGCAAATATTTATAGGTCGAAGATATTATAAATATCTAATAATAATAATAATATTATTATATTAATAATAGATAATAATAATATATAAATCAATTATGAATGAATAATAATAATAATATTCGTAATAAATTTGATAATTTTCATGAAATTAATAATAGATGAATATAATGCTTATGCACGCAAAATTACAAACATAGGCTATATTAGTATTTGTGTCTTAGTATGAATTCACTTATTAATTATGACGATTGTGAGCTTTCTTAAATGTATCTATAATAAATTTTTTATTTGTTTTGTCTGAATAATTACATTAAACATATTTTCACATACATTCCTCTAGTCAATAATATTGGCACTCTTGTGCGTATAGCCGAGGCGGAGCCGGAGCCGGAACCTCGTAGACAGAAATGAACTACTTCTGCTATGAAACAAGAGGCACGGATTCCACAGCTGGAGCCGGGAAGAAACCAAAGTTGGGAGGTAAGCGCAAAAATGATATTAACGGCTACCTTATTCTGAATTCCGTACACTCATCTATATTAAACTGTACGTGCCTATGGTCTACTATTAAAACTAAAATAACTTGTACTTTTTTCCATTTTAATGACATGCGTGCCTTTTATTTTTTTTTATTTTATTTTTTTCATATATTTGCAATTTTCGCTAAATTACTTAAGTTCCATAAGTAACAGGAATCAAAAAAGTTTTAAATATTTAAAGATGTAAAATAATATTATAATGGTACTTTTCGATCGTACGATGGTGCAGTTGCTGAGAAAATATAGACTTCCGCTATAATTTTAGGGAATAAATTTATTATTATTTATATAATACGCTAAATTGCTTCATTTTAATTTAAGTTGAGGTTTAAAAAGATAATCATTTACTAATTCTTATATTATTATATTATTCTATATATTATTATTTATTAAATATTATTATTATTATTATTATTATTATTATTTATTATTATTTTATTATTATTATTATTATTATTATATCATCGTACTAAAGTTTGCATTTAGCTTTACTCAGAGTATTGACATCGAATGATAACATCCCAGACGATAAAATAGAGGTTAGTTTTTCATGTGGATTGATTTATTGTTCTATATTTGGAATAGTGCGCAATCAGAATTTTCAATCTTGATAACTTTCACTACACTATGGTCAATATGATATAATGCGATAATATAATATTATTCGGTATTACATTTTTCGATAAGAAAATATCGAATCAAGAAAATTATTGAAAAAATTTCTCGAAAACGAATTATACATATTATATTATATAGTAGTTAATATATATATATATATGATTGATAGGATATTATATATTAGTATTATTATGTATAATATATTACTATTATATATATATTATATATAACGTTATATACTATATATTTATATGTAGATTATTCCATACTGGTAACAATCGCTTATTTAGCCGTTACGATTTATGTTACGATAGGTTAGGTTACATATATGGTTAAGTTAGTTTACGAAGGCTATGATTAGGTTAATCCTTATGGTAACTTATATGAAGATAGGTTAGGTTACTATTAAGATATGTAGTTAGTTTCTCGTACGAATTCATGTAGCTTAGGTTAGCGATAGGTTATATTGATTAGTTATGTAAGATTGGGTTTATGTTTAGTTTCCTCACGAAGATAGTTATTAAAAATAACTGTAGTGCAATGGGATATTTGTAACTGTTTTCCACAAGCTGATATGGATATAAAGGGGGAGAAAACAAAATAAGGTCTGTTGAAAATTTTTAATGGGAAGTGACGTGAGGAAACGGTACTATTGGAGTGTAAAAAGGCCATCATATGCCCATTATTTTTTTTTTGTTAAATGACAAGAGTAAATATGAAATTATAGAGGAATTTCCTTTCTGTCCCATGCAAGCGCAATATATGAGACTTGGGAGAAATACAACAGATCTCATCTTCAGTTTGAAGAAGTTAATAAAAAAAAAAAATGGAAGTGGCAATGTGAAATGTATGTAGCATTTATATACTTGGAGAAGGCTTTTGATGCTGTACCAAGAGAAAAACTATGGAAAACCCTCGGTAACCAGTATTATGTGGTAGACCCTAAGTTCGTTCAAGTCATCAAAACATATGTATATACATATTGAAAGTGCAGTTAAAACAGCTCATGATATGACTGATGACTGGCTCTCAGTTTAGTCAGGCTCTAGGCAAGGAGGGGTGCTATTACCGCTACTTTTTATTATATACATGGAAAGATGCATAATGAATGTAGATATGAGAATGGTGCTAACATATGCAGATGACATAGCTTACTTAACGAGAGAGAGAGAAGCTCTTCAAAAGGCGACATTGAGGCGAGAGATATATTGAAAGAAATAGGATTAAAATGAACAAGGGGATACAGAGGTGATCGAAGTGCGAGAGGACAGGAGGGAGCTGAAACTGTACAGGATGGAACAAAACTAAGGGAGGTTTAAAGATTTGGCCATCAGGATATTGGGGTGAGCTCAAATGGAGACATGGCAAAAGAGATACAGAATAGGAAAAATATTTTTTCGAGAAATAGCAAGATGGAGTTGGATCTGCAGTAGCTACCCTAACATTTGCGATTGGTAACCAGATAATAATAATTAATATGTATTCTTATTATCTAATAAATTATAATGCTGAATTCCAAGTTTAACCCTCATCCTAAAATCTATAAATTTTTTAATCCCAAGTATGAAATATATTCCCTTCAAATATTAGTTTCAAAACCAAAAAATCATGAAGTGAATATATAGGACTATTAATATTTTAAAATGCAAGAGTTGTTTAAATATGCAAAAACAATTAAATAAAAATTATTTAATTTTCACTTTAATTAAAACGATTAGCACAGTAGTTAATTTTCAAATTATTATTCCTTTATAGCGATAGGCGCAGAAACAATTCACCATACTTCGCAAACGATAGATACTACACTTATATAATGAGAGGACTTTGCAGTCTTCAAAAAGCTGATTGCACAAATATGCATCTAGAATTGCTTCCATGTTAATGCTTGATTTCGCACAACATTACTCATATAATATAATATAATAATTAATAATATCAATTTAGAATTAAATTTGACTATTCATGCTAAAGAAACGATAGCAATGTAGTTAATATTTCTGAAACAAAAATATAATATTTTAATAAAATTTCATGGCATAATCAACGAAGCTCTGGGGTATCTGACACAATCCCCCCAAAATTACCGCCAATGTACTTATATACTACTATAAATATATATATCTAAGTTACCTATTCTCATATCATCATCATCATTACCCCACTCCATCTCACAAGACGTGGGGGGTGATAATGGTGCTCACATGCCGGAACATAAAATCCGAAGAAATATAATAGCAAAGTCGAAAAGAAAAGCCAGACTTTACACCTATTCTTAATTCTGTTACGAGACACTCCCTCGCAGTCAGAAAGTATCTAACTCACAAGACCCGACGACCCTCATATTATGACACTCTCACACGTGCTGTTCATCCCTTGTCCCAGGTGGGCAAAACCACACCCCTCACAAAACCCCGCCATTCTACCTTCAATATTATCCAATCTTCCTTCGCTCTGCCAAACTACATATTCCTCCAGACATTCTCATCCACTTCATCACCACCACTTTTTTCGTCTCCAGCGGTTTGATTCCCAGCATCACCACATATTATATTAACTATATTATATATATAAATATATATATATTTATATTATATATTATTATATATATTATATTATATATTAAAATAGTGTATATATATTATACTATATTAATAATATATTTATATATAATAATATAATTATATATTATATATATATATATATATATATAACAGATATCATTCGTTCAACCTTATTAAATGATTTGTGGTTGCGGGCTTCAGCACAGTCCATTCTCTGTGAATTGATTAATGTTTGTGTCTCTTTCGTAAAGGCTAGACAGTAAACGTACTGACGTACTGACGTACTCGACCCCGTGTCGATGATTTTCGGAATTCTTACCACATTTTCGTTATACAAACAACAGCTACTTGAATGTAACAAAGTACGGCTTAGGTGAAAAAACTAACAAATACCTTAATATAAAAAAGTATACAAAATCTTAAATAATTTTATCGCCGAAACGAAAGGAAATATTCTAAATATGTTTTTCTTGTCAACAACTGCGGCAGCTGCGAGATTAATCGAAAAGTAACGAAAGAAAAGTACGAATTATTTTGAAAAATCTGACGATAAATTTTGAAATAATAAATGGAAAGGTAACAAAGAAAATATTCAATGTTTCTGCCTCTCACTCCAGATAAAAATGAAACTTATTTTTTCAAAACACAAATCACACACACCACACACATCACCACACACACACACACCCACACACACACTACTCACATCCACACACACAACCACAATATATATATATATATATATATATATATAATATATATAAATATTATTCATATAATTTAATATATATATTATTTTATATAAAGTATAATATTAAATATTTATATTATTTTATATATCTTTTATTTATATTCATATAGTTAATATATATTATACATATCATTATATAATTATATTATATAAATAATATATATATTATATTACTGTTGCAAAATTTACGCTTCGGCTTTGTTTTGTTTTATGTTTTTAAATTTTAGTAGCAGTATATAACAAGCAATTAATTTAATTATGTAACGAAAGGTCAAGATTTCTAACAATATTTTAATTTAAAAAAGAGAAAAATGTAAATATGGTGTATGAGATGAATAAATTTAATCGAATAGAATTGTGAATATAGGGAAGAATATATGTGGAGGATTTTTATCCAAATATGAATATAAAGATTGATGAAACTTATCTATGTTGACTATAAAACATTTTAAATTTACAATTAAAAAAAAAATAGATAATATAAAACTATTTAATAATTAAAATAACTTTTTAAGAAGAAATAGTATATTTTTTACCAGATTAACATTATTTGAGAAGCAAGAAAATAATGACATATTCCTTTTTACTATATGTCAAATTTACTTTAAATGGCAGTTAAAGGAGATGCAAAAAAATTGAATAACAATCTTATGCGTTGTTAGAAACTGTTAGAAAAATAACGTGCGTTTAGAAGTGGTAATATATTTATAAGAAAATATTTTCATTATATATTGTTATGACGGAGAGGTTATAATCTCCGGTAATATTTGTTAGACAATAGTTAGTATAATCCGCTTTGTACTTAAGTAGAGTATAAAACTATCTTCGTGAAGAAGAAGAGAAGAAGAGAAAGAAGAGAAAGAGCAAGAAAAAAGAGAGAATAAAAGAAAGATAGAAGAAGAAGAATGTTTGTAATTTCACTCAAAAAATGAGGAGGAAAACATTAAAATTAATTTTTGCCAAAAATGTTTTGGAATTCAAAAAAAAAAAAAAAATAAAAATAAAAAGAAAAATTAAATTTAGCAACTCAATGTAAGAATGCATGCACACAAAATATTTCTATAGGGAATCCCCGTTATCCATCGACCTGTATGGTACGGAAATATATAAATATTCATTTACATCATAAAAAAGTTACAAAAAGCAGTAGCAGTGACGTAGGTTTTACATGTGTAATATTAAATTCGAAACTTTTATAACTTCTCAGCCTCATTTCTCGAGTTCTTTTACTTTTTTTTCTTTTCACTTTCTTAAACATTTCATGTAAGTTCATGAAAATCTGTTAAATGCGATTTTTTTTTTTTAATTATTTTCTCATAGAAAATGTTAAAAATGAAATTTTGTGCTATGTGAAAACTTTTGTTTTATTGGAGATTTGGGTTAGACTGAACACCCCACCGCAACGCCCGCACCGCGCGCACCGCAACGCACCAGAGTAAGCTGACACGTCGCACCTGGTACTGAAGTACCATTTTTATTGCCTTTTCTATATATATAATATATATATATATAATAATATATATATATATATAATTATAATATATAATTAAATATATATATATATTATTATATACGTATAATATTATATATAATAAAATATATATAAATTACACATAAATAACCATAAAATAATTGTATATATATATATATATATTATATATAATCTAAATTATATATATAATATATATTATATTACATAATATATCTATATAGATATAATAATAATATTAATTATATATATATAATAATATATATATAAATTACTATCTATATATTTAATATATAAATAATAATTCTTGTTTACAAACAATTCTTATAGACAGCTCACCATTGAAAATTCACGCTACCCCAAATCTAATATATTACATAAGTCTAAAGTTTAATCTCCCATAATGATTTTATTATTAAACTATCATTATTATTAATGGAAGGCTAATAAATGTGTATCATATATAAATTTAGCTATAGTATTTAACTTGGTATACGAGAACTTAAAATAGTACCGATTTTTTGTTTGTTTATGTTTCAAATCTTCTTTCAAATGAAATTTTGAAAGAATTTTTTGCAAATATGTATAGATAAAAAAAAGTTTATTTTAATATAAAATAAAAAGTGTCAAGCGACGGCAGTCGGGCCAGATAATATTTAAAATGTGAGCAAGTTGAGCGTCGGTTATTTTTTTCAGCCAAGCCTGACCGTTAATTAAATCATCAATAGAATTATCCAGCATCGAATATGCTATCGTTTAATTGATGCTGAGTGCAGTGTGTTGTATATGTATGACTTCTTGGTGTGTAAGTGTAGGTTTGTTTTGTAGTATGGTGAAAGGTGTGTATGGGTGTGTAGTGAAGCGGTGTGTAGGTGCTACTGTACTGTTTTTGTGATGCGTGTTTTGTTGTAGGTGTAGTATGTGATGTTTAATGTGTGTGTTGTGGGTTGTTTCGTGAATAAGCTTAAACAGCGACCAACAAACCCGAAACGATAATTGACCGTACCTATCTACCATGGAACTTCTTTAAGACATTCGTAGAATGGTATTATAAAAAGAAGAGATACTCAACAAACAAGACAGGGGTAAGCCTTTAACGTCCTGTAGACCCGGTAGAACACTCGCCAACTAAGCGAGAGACCCAGGTTTACCAGCAAATATGGAGTAAACATTTCTTCACTTGCTCCGTCTTGCTCAGACTAAATATGGCACAACCCTCTAGTTATTCTCTGCCTTAAGCGGTGGTATAAAAAAATTAAAGTTGTAAATAATTGTAAGAACAGCTTAGTAAATTATTGGTTTTAACAAGTGCATCAGAATTACTCATAAATAACGTAAAAGTCCTACATACGCAAAATTCTTTGTTGTATCTATATAACATGTTATAAGTAGTTTTAGTATTGCATCATATATGGGATTTTTTACTGATTGTAATAAAATATTTCAATTTTTTTTTATAAAGTTCAATACAAAAAACAAAAAAACAAAAAAACAAGCATAAAACCAAGAAAAAAACAATTATTCATTACAGCCGTTCAAGAATGAAGAGAGTTCATGATTCTCAACATGAAGGACCCATTTGATCCTCTGCAGGTTTAGTGAGATTAATTCATTTTTTATCATCTTCAATTGGAATTTTACACATATTCAATCTCATTATCATTTCAATCCACATATATACGCACGAATTCCCCCCTTAAACGTTGTTATGTAATATTTTCTTAGCTTATAATATTTGTTGGTCTCTGAGTTGGAACTGGGATAATCTTTAAAGGTCTTCTATCCAAAACCTTTATCAATAGTGTATGTCAATGATTTTTTATTCTTTTTTAGATCAATTCTCAAGAGTTATACCACCTTAGGGTTGGCTGAGCACTGGAATTTTCCCACCGACGCACGTGCACCACACGCACCAGGTAAGTCTCACCACGCACCGCACAACTGTGAGTCAAGGCCAACCCTATGTACGCCATGGTTTATTCAATATTCTGTTCTATTTATTCTTCCAAACTCAATATAACGTTGATGAAAAAGACATCAAATGATCATATCCCTTCCCTTAAATAGCCCTTTTCTAATTTCACACCTTTCCTTTAAATTTCCTCTCACACCTTCCGGTTTACGTTCTTCATACCTCGGATTCCTCAATTCATATTATACTCTCCAAATTAAAAACTCTTTTTATTCTTCGAAGATACGATAGACTTTCTGGTAGACACTTAAAGTATAC
Organism: Trachelipus rathkii; assembly: GCA_015478945.1. Lineage (NCBI taxonomy): Eukaryota > Metazoa > Arthropoda > Malacostraca > Isopoda > Trachelipodidae > Trachelipus > Trachelipus rathkii. Next base: position 16,127 of record JABUQX010064658.1, read on the forward strand.
TGCTTCTATAATATTTAACTCGTTAATTATAATATATATACTAATCATAATATAAATTTAATAATATATATAATATAATATAGTTAATATATATAATATAATATATATCGAATTAATAATGATAATTATAAAATTAAATAATATGAATATAAATATATATATAAAATAATATAATAATATATATCTCTGCACAACCTCATTTTCATAATGTCTAAGAGGATTAAAAATGTTGATAATTCTGTCCGTTTTTAAAGAAGTAGTATGCTGTAGTTTTTTTATTTCTAACTGAAACTACTTTCATTATATAACAAGAGATTCTGTATATCATTGTCGATCTGTACTGTATGCTAGGGTGATCAACATCCTTCACTTTGATAGACAACTACACAGGAAATCTTCAACAATATTAATCCATCGCGTACTCCACGAAAACATCTGAATAATGAAATTTTGTAATTTTTTTGAGGTACAAACTACAGACTCCTAGGGTACTAGAAAAAGGTTTTTAATATTTAAACTTTTAAAGTTGCTGGCTCAACTGTAGCGCAACTGAGTCGCCTGCTATTGCCAGGGTTCGATCCCGGAGCGACTTATGGTAAAATAACTACAGGCTATGCCACTGTTTGAACAAAAAGAAATAATAGTTACAAGCTAAACTGAAGACATAGCACTCAACCTTTCTTTACAAACTATCAACTTTTTCGCTTTTCATCCGGATACAAAATTATAGTATACAGTATATACTATTATAGAATTAATATTATATATATATTATCTATATATATATATAATATATCATATACATTATATATATATATATTATCCTTCTATTATATCAAAAATAATTATATTTATTATTTATTGACCTATATATATATATATATAGCTAAAATGTTGCTAAATTACCCCCTTTCTATCCCCCCCCATCTCTTCAAATTACTACAGCGTCCTCTACTGTCTTTCACAACACCCAGACACTATCAAATGGGTAGACCGTATAACATCCATTACACAAAAATTTCTTTACCAGCGCAAATACACCCAAATATAACCAACAATAGGCGGAACTTGGAACCTTACTTTCAACAGCGACAGTCTCCAGAATATTCCCTCAGTAACCCACTAATCAACTGCAAATCATCCTCACTCATCCCTCAATAAATGAAAATTACTCCCCTATCCACTTAACAAATTCTCAACCTTGTCTCGCATTGACAAACTTTACTTATAAAAAAAACTAATTACAAACTCTAATAATTTCCGCCAACAGAAACTAACACCTTTGTCACTAGATCTTCAGCAATGAATCAGCCAGTCTCAACACAGCAAACAAACACTTTATAAGACCCTCTCTAATATACAATCCCGCAGGTACCTGTAACTAATCACTCAATTAGGGAAAGATGGACCAAAATCAAAACGCTGCCCCAAAATTAACAAGCTGTATAAAATCTCACCCAATTCCAACACCTACATGAGGAAACCAAATCGCCCTATCCCAACACGCGTAGACAGTTAAGTAGTGCATTTGACCACACATGACCCCGTATCATTCCGTCATCTACACCTCCATAGGATTCGCAACACACACGAATTGAAGCACCCCTCCTCACTGGTGTAAATCACCAGTCATCTCCAAACCACCACCCAACCAAATAACACCCCTCCAGCAAACAATTTCACACAGACATTACTCACTCACGTCAGCCAACCACCTATCGACATCTCAATCTCACCTGAAAATACCAACTCCAGCTCCTTCCATGTGCAAATCCCCAATAGCACTAGCAAAATGATGTCTGACACCATTTCTAAATTGTAATTCACTCCGAAACATAGAATTTAACAAATCAAAACATGCCACCGAACTGCCAAAATCATCAGATCAGACACAACGACTTCATTCTGAATGCCTACCCCATGCAAAACACAACAATCTAAGTCCGATTCCACAAGTGGAGACCGCGAACGTTCGCCTTTGCGGATTTCTACGAATATCATGCCTGGCCCTTGCGTGAGTTTGAAGGAGACCCTTAGAAAAATAAATATAATGATAATATATAATTATATATATTATATATAATATATATAATATATTAGATATATATATTAAAATATATATAATTATAATATATATATATAATATTTAATTACCTATAATAATAATTTAGCGTACAAGACATGTGATAAGAGAAAATAATAGTTCTGTTGGTGAAGCATTGGCTGTGGCTATGACCAGAATATTAAAATTAACATTAGAAAGTACCACAGCAACAAATGTGAGACAGTAACCTTAGGAGATAGCATGATAAAAATTCCAAGGTACTTTTTAGGCTGACCGGTTTAAACATGCAATGAAATCATGAAGCGAGGGCAGGAGAATATGGGGGATAAGTCATATATTATTTTACAAACTGTAAGGTTCACAATAGTTACTATCTTAATTAAAAACTTCTGCTTTCGTCATATAAATTGTTTATAAGCAACCCCCCACCAATCAATAACCAAACTAATATATGAGAGTACATTTATGTAGACTTAACAAGAATTACTAAACACTAAGAATAGGAGTATATACTATATATATCTACTATATATAATATATATTAAATCTATATTATACTATAATAAATTTACACTTGATACATAGAACGAATATCCCTATATATTTCCTATATATTAGATTAGATACTATTATATATATATATCTAATTTATATTCATATTCATATCCATATAATAATTATAATCATATATTATATTATATATATAATATAGTATATATATACTATCTCTAATATACTCTATTTCCTATATTACTTGTCTTCTGCTATGTTGCCCCAACCACTAATATAACAATATACTAATTTATATATAGTACTATATAATATATATAATATATATATATATATATATAATATTACATAATATACTTATATATTGATATAATATAAATCTTATATAGCATATACATATATTAATATAAGATAATATTATACATAAACAAACGCCATAATTAGATACAAATTGTACTTTTACCCAAAAACCCATTCTAATTTGATATAAAACATACTATATGATTATACTCCATAAACACTTTATTTTCAAACTCAATATTAGCTAAATTACATAACTATCTTCATAAACTTATCGGATATATCACACCTCAATATCGCTAATCATTCATTATATGACTACCGCTCAGCTAACCACCATTATACAACTCCTCTATTATAATATTATTACTAAATTCAAATCGTTTCATCAGTCGTAAATGAAGCCATATAAATAACTTTACACACACCTTAACCTTACTCACCTGCCACAGAAAATAACATAATAACTGATCATTCTAACCTATACCATATTGTACTATGTAGATCAATTTAGGGAAAAATTATAAAGCTCCTCCCAATACATTTTCATAAACTTATTTATTCAAATATCTGTTTTAAAAATAAAACCACTGGACCCCTACTTGTTTGATATATGTTTTTATTGATTTTAATCATCTATTTAAAGTACTAATAATGAAATCTTACTTTATATTCAATTTTTATAACAGTTATTTAGTTTATCATCTTAAGAGCATAGAAAAGAATTAATCAAATTATAGTATCATCATTACAAAGTTGTTTGTTTAAGAACCTCTTTGGGTTTTCTTTACGAATGTAACCAGACTCGACAAGTTTTTCTCCATCCGCCTATCATTACTCGTTTACGAGCTCCTTAAGTTAACTATTTCCAACCCTCTCATTCCTTTCCATCAAAAACACATTTCGCTCCCAATCATCCATATCATCTATATTTATCACTTCCTCTTTAGACTTGGCTACTGCATAAGATATGAATTAAAAGCATAATTAACTTACCTTTTCTTTGATGAAAGATAAGAATATAATGCAATATATTCTTTATTTAGCTCGAGATACCCGAAGGTTTATGAAGCTATTTAAATTATATTGTCATTTGATAAAATTTATTTAAAATAGGATAATTGAGTGTACAGAAACTTACGTACCTCAAACCTAATTACAAATCAACTCTGTGATACCAGGTAACTATCACCTCTACCCTCTGATACGTGTAATATACAATCCAATCACTCCGAGAATACACGATTTATTTCGTTGCCGTCTTGCTAAAAAAATCATTCATAGAAAAACTTCAATCTAAGTTTTATTTCCTTAGCGTATCTAACCTTCTAGCACTTATCCCACTCTTATTGCCTTACTACGCAGATATAAACAAAAATTCACTGTAGATCAAAAAACAACCCCCAATCGAACAAATTTTTTCTCCCTTCAAATTTATACAAACTAAACAGCTTAACCAAGAATTTATCTTCACATATAAACAAAGTCAAATTAAACTAAATTACTA
>JABUQX010064659.1:0-5000 GCA_015478945.1 Trachelipus rathkii
CGTTGTACTTCGTTCAGTTCAGATTTGGGTGTTTTAACCGTTTTCCCGCATTATCTGTGAAACGCTCGCGTTTCGTGCGCCGACACGATGAGAACGCAACGTCTATTCTATTATGACCTTTCACATGGTCACCTCTGATAGATATTTCACTACTCATCGATCCATCGGATAACATACCCTTATCCTCTAACCATGCAGCAGCGATGTCGATAATCTTGATGAATCCATCAGCACAAACGAATAAAGGTCTATTATTTGAACCTCTGGTTGGAATACAAGCAATGTATCGGTATCCATCCGGTTGACGATTAAATATAAATGACACTTCGTTGGGAATAACGAAGCTCCTTGTGAAGATATTAACAACAGGTGTAGAGAGGTGGGGAGATGTCATCGTACCAGTACAGCGAAAAAATGTCCTACTGAAGGAAATCGTATGCGTAAACAACCCTTATAGGTAATGAGATTCTTTCCTTCAACCAATCAGAAGAAAGTAAACAAGAATACAATGCACGAACGAACCATATCAGTTCAAAAGGATATATATTCTCGTTAGACAACAACAACAACAACAACAACAACAACAACAACAACAACAACAACAACAACAACAACAACAACAACAACAACAACAACAACAACATCAACAATAACATAGTACAAAAATAAGTTCTTTATATACCATCCAGCGAATATATGCTAACGTAACAATGTTTTCACATTAATAAAGCTAACATAGCATGAACTAAGAATATAAGGCACAATAACAAAACCTTCTAACACACCTTACGCTAGAATAAACAACTTAACATTAACAAAGTTTCCACCTTGTATGATAAAGTACCTAGCACCGCGCACAAAACAATCTCTTCACTCTTTTTTCAAGCGTATCTCTAACATATCAATGTTAATTTTACATTAACATTGGATTTACGTAGCATTTAGAGTATCATACAAAACATTAAGCAATAGTAAAACCAGGAATATTTTTATGCTTATCTCTTTTTAGACTACACCCTCCTTTCAGAAAATTTCAACATGAAACATGAAAATGATTTTATGCTTTAACCATTTACATAAAGTGATGCAATACTTATTATATTTATTAAACAAACTGGTAAATCTGGCAACTGCGTATCACACAGAGGTGATTTGACAGCACTGTATAGACTTGGGAGCTGAGTTATATATAAATCAGCGAGCTATTCGAGGGGGTATTCATAATCATAGCAAAAGTCTAGGGCAAACCTAACATTATTCTACAAAAACTTAACCTAGGCTCACGTTTCTAACACATCATCGGCAGTTAATACAGTAATATCTTACAAAAACTCATCATTTCTCTAACAAATCAGTGTTATTTCCACATTGTCATAGTAATATTTTAACATAACGTACCTAACTTACGAATAAACAGTTTTCATTAACCAAGAGTATCTAAAGCAACACATTACCTTCCGAGAGTAACAAAAGTTTAGCATAAACCTGTCTAATCATCACACTGACAAAGAATATAATGCTGACGTAACAACTGTTTTACATCAACCTTGTAACATTTAACAAAAAATTCATCATAACCTCGTCTAAATATCATAATCCCCAGCGAATAATCGCAAACATAACAAAGTTTTAACCAAACATAACAAAAAATAACAAAATTTTATCCTAACATAACATAAAAATAAGTTCTTTGAGTAAAATATCACAGTAAAACGTAATAATTTACTGATTTTAAGACAGTAAATCAGTAAATCAGTAAATCAAACCACCCATCCCCGCAGTCCCCTACCCGTCCCACCCGCCTGTGATCTATTGAGCTATTGATTCATGTCATATTTCAAGTATCATTTTGGACAAACATAACATAAAAATATGTTCTTTATATACTAACCTACGAATATATGCTTAACCAACAAAGTTTTAGCATCAATAAAGCTAACAAATCATAACCGCGACTAGGAATATAATGTACAAATGCAAGCCTAACATACCTAGCGTATGAATAATCAGCTAACATCCTGAAAAATTCCCAACTGATCAAGGTAAACTAGCTAACAGGTCATACAATACTCGATATGTTCCCACTTTTCGAGCATATTAGCAACAGATAAAGCCGTATTATCTAACAAAATCCCTTAACAAAGTGACCAATCTATCAAAGATGCCACCATCTTGAACTATGAATTGACACTATCTTCATCAAAGTGTCACTCGTTTCGAGTATAACATCATTTGACCCTATGAATAAAGAAGACATTAGCAAAAGTCTAGGGCAAACCCTAACATTATTCAACAAAAACTTAGCTTGGAGTTCACGTTTCTAACCACATCATCGTCAGTTACTTTAGTAATATCTTACAAAAGCTGTCATTCTCTAACAAATCAGTGTTATTTCCGCATTGTTATAGTAATATTTAACATAACATAACCTAACTTACGAATAAACGGTTTCATTAACCCAGTATCTGAAGCAACATTACCTTCGAGAGAAAACCCAGGGATGCGCCCCATGAAAGGGTGAATCTGCGAGGATCATCCCGAAGGGTGTAAGTGGGCTTTACCCCTCCGAAGGAGGGGTAGGGCCTCAGCCCTTCGGGCTGAGGCCCAAAGCCCGCACCCCTTCGGGATGATCCCCCTCTTGGGTTCACCTTTCATGGGACGCATCCCTGGAACTCTCGGAGGTATGTGATAAATGGTTGAAAGCTGTTTATTCTGCTGAGTTAAGCGTCATATTGTGCATAACTGTCTGGAAGTAACTTGTTTATTAGAAAATATTAATTTTGTAGATACCACTGTGTTAACACGATGATGTGAGCCAGTGAGACACTAGGTTGAGACTTTTTGGGTGTTGGAGTGGGCTGCCCCCTTGCTGTCTCCACGTTTATTCGCCAGGTCAAGCATGATGTTGCTTACTCGAAGCAGCATTACGGTGAAGTGGCATGTCAATTCTGGTTCAGGCTGTTGGCATCTGACTCAAATTACCGCTATACAGTGAGTTTGCCGGGCTCTTCGACTTTTATCTTGTTGCTAACCATGCTCCTGAAGGCCTCGGTGATGCTATGACCTGACAAACTAAGTTTTGATCAACAGAGGCTCGGGATGTTAGCGATTGCTCCGTTGGTATGTTGAGCTTCCATTTGCCCATTATTAATCACGGTCACTATTTGTTAACTGTGCTAAAACTGTTGATACTTGCTATATTCATGGAGTTGTATAAGAACGCTATTTTTATGTTTATGTTTCATCCAAATGATACCCAATACTGGAAGCATGAATCCAATAGCTCAGCCGTCGCAGGCGGGCTGAGCAGGGCTGCGAGATGTCGAACTGTTGCCGCTGCTGATTACTGGCTCTAAATCGGTCGTTTTCTGTTTACTCAGCAATTTTATGTTATATTAGGATAAAACCTGACCCATTTCGACCATGTTGGTAAAACACACGATGTGACTGCGATTATTCGCTGAGTTCCTGATATTTGGGCAGGTACTGATAATTACAATATTTGGGCCAATGCTCTTGTCGGCGTGTGCTTTTGTCGGTGTATTTTAGACAGACATAACTAAGCTTTGTTACTCTCGGAAGACATGTGTTGCTGAAAACGACGATCGCAAAGTTAGGCTGCGACCCATATTAAAACCAACCGCCCGCGACAATGGCTAACGCGATGTGGTTTGCAGCGTGGCGACGTGACTAGGCAGGGCTTTTGTGTTGGTTTTGCCTGGGCTTTGCTGCTGTGCAATTACCCCTCCCTTCGCGGACGCTGCTGTAACAACCCAGTACGGCTAACTGCGTCACCTCATTGTTACACATTACCAGTTTGTTTAACAAGCTATAATAATGATACATCACTGTAAATGGTTAAGCGCAAAATCATTTTCATGTTTCTGTTGAAATTTACGAAAGGAAAGTTAACAGTCTAAAGACCAAGCATAAGCGACCACCAGTTTCTGTTGTATTTGTATGATACTAAATGCTACGTAAATCATGTTGTGTAAATTAACATTGATATGTTAAGAGACTACAACGAAAAAATTGATAGGGCCGTTTTGTATCTGCGGTGCCCAGAAGCCACTACTATTAAGCCATGGAACTTTTTATTGGTTATTTATTCCCAGTAGGTATCCAATTGAGCTGTTGTGTACTGCCATTAACTGGTTCTGGCTAATACTGTTAGCTGTCTTGTGAAAGGCTGTGGCCGATTCAGCTGCTATTCGCTGGTAATATATAGAGCATTTTGGCTCACTATGTTTTTCCGGTGTTGACGACCCAATGACCGACCAACCCTGACCGGTGTTGTGAGCCGACCCTTGACCGACCGTGTTGTGACCAACCCGATGATTATTATTGACTTGACGACTTGTTGTCTAACGAGGAATATATGTCGCTGAACTATTTATATTCGTGCATTACAGCTGCTGTTTTCTTCTGATGGTGAAGAAGAACGTACTGGGGTTCTTTTACGCACACCCGACTCTCGGTAGAGACATTACACTAAACCTTCCACCTGTTGGCATATCTTCTGGAAACTCGCCCAGCAGTGTCATTCCTGTTGTCGATGGCCGAACGGTCCGACCGTAACGCCATTGCCGAAGATTCAAATAATAGACTGTCGCTGAATTCTCCAGACCCATCGGTATCTTCTCCGATGAAGATCGATGGTAGTGAAAATATCTATCGAAGGCCAGCAATGGCGTCATAACAAAACCAGACTTTTACGTTACGGACCTTATCGTCTGTACAATATTAAAACCCTTGATGTACGCAACTATTGGAAACCCATCGATTGTGTGACCTTCATGCGTACGTGTATAGGTTTCACAGTTCGTACATCTGAAAATATTACAGCATTGCTGAAAATAAAAAACGAATTAACATCGCACCTTAACGATGTTGACATACTTGAGGACTTAATACGTATAGCACATGGTGTAATCTATGATATTTACACCGAAACATGTGGTTTCCCCTATAATGCAGTATACAGGACTGCGTTAATAACT
>JABUQX010064659.1:10000-12500 GCA_015478945.1 Trachelipus rathkii
TTATTATTATTATTATTATTATTATTATTATTATATTATTATTATTATTATTATTATTATTATTATTATTATTATTATTATTATTATTATTATTATTATTATTATTATTATTAGTAGTAGTAGTAGTAGTAGTAGTAGTAGTAGTAGTTACAGCAACCAGGAATTATATTCCAATAATAAAAATATAAAAAATATAAACTAATAATTTTTCTTAAGTATAAAAATGTAAATTATATATATGCAAATAAATATGCAAAAATTAGCTTTATAAAATAAGCCAAAAAAAAAAAATAAATAATAATAATAATAATAATAATAATAATATAAAGAATAAAAGAAAGCGTAAAAAGGCCTTGGCGTGTGAGAAAAGCAACTTCAACAAAAGAAAACTCAATATGGCGGCCTCGACGACAATAATTAATTGAATAAATGTACTCCCAAAATATTTACTTGCATTATAATACTCGAAATGAGTTTCAACATGAAAACATTGTTGAGTTTTCTTTCTTTTCTCTAAAAGAAGAAAAGAAAACTCGGAATGGATAAAAAAAAAAGGAAGCGATTTCACCTAAATTACAAAATTAGATATGCTCTATCTCAAAAGACAAGGGAGAGCAAAAGATTAGATCGACGTAATTTATCTAAAAGCATTCCAAAATTTTCATTCATTCCTTCTATATATATATATATATATATATATATATATATATATATATATATATATATATACGTATATATATATATAAATATAAATAACTATATTACTATTATATATATATATAATTTATATATATTATATAAAATATAATTTATTATATATATATATATATATATATATATATATATATATATATATATATATATATATATATATATATATATATATATATAATATATATATTATATAATATATATAAATATTTTTAAAAAGGAAGCGAGAGAGGGTAAAAGTTAACTAACGCCCACACGAAAAAGTTATAAATTAGTAAATTTACTGAATATAAAACTGAAGTTTAATTAAAATTAAACATTTCTAGGGGCGAAATGAAAACTATTTAAACCAAATAAAAAAAATTTTATTGCTTGTTTTGGGTTCTAGTTTGCGCTGCGAAATTGTTAATGAATTTGTATTGGATTTATTGTGTCGTGCGGTCAAAAGAAAACGGAAAAGAAAGAAAATGAATTTGGAAGGGTAACTAAAATCTTATGTTTTTATATCGAAATGAATTTTTTCCTAGGAGTGACCTGACCTGACCTGACCTGACCTGACCTAACTTAACCTAACCTAAACTAACCTAACCTTATTTAACCCTAGAACACAGGGACCAAAAAAAAAATTCATTTCGCCCCTAGAACATGTTTATGTATCATGAAGGTTAACTGCAAAAAATTTTTTTTGATCCGACCTGCCGTTCCGTGTGGGCGTTAAGTAACTTTGTCCATTTATATATTATATATATATATATATATATATTATATATATATATATACTTATATATATATAATATATATATATATATATATATAACTATAATTTCTTTCTCTATATATATATTGTATTTGTGTAATTATATTATATATATATATATATATATATATATATATATATATATATATATATATATATATATATATATATATATATAACATTCTGTAGGATCTTTCTCCTCTAAATATTTCTTGAGAAAAAGAGGTAAAAATTTGGTTATTTTTTAGTTTTTTCTTTGTTTTTTATCGAACAAAATGTACAAAGCGTTCTTGGTGCCAGATGCGGTTTTTTTAAACAAATGTAAATTGAAATAAATTATGAATATAAATATAAATTACATTAAGTTAAGTAAGTTATGTTTAGTTACGTTAGTTTACATAGATTTAAACTTTAATATTTCTTTAATTAGCTTCTTCGTATTACAACCGTTTGAAGCGATTGGCAACTTTATCTTTATGTTTATTGGTTAAAAAGAAAAAAAAAAACTTTTTAAAGTGGGAAAAATACAAAATTTTAATTAATATCCCATTTCGGTGAAAGATCCTACTGAATAGCCACATATATATATATATATATATATATATATATATATATATATATATATATATATATATATATTATATATATATATTTATATATATACTATATATTATATATAATATATATATATATATATGTGTGTGTGTGTGTGTGTGTATGTATGTGTGTGTGGGCGCGCGCACTTCAGATACAGTAATCGAACAATGGATTTTGAGGTTTTATTTTATTTTTAGTTTTTATTAACTCTTCAAAACGTTTCCTGCATATTTTTCTTCCTTTTTATCCATGGTTTTCATTTTTCATTTTAATCTGCATTATTCTCATCTTCGCCTTCCTATCACTAATCGCTCTCCATTTCTTCTCTCAATGCCCGCCTTTAATCTCTACTCTCACTCCTTTTCTTCCACTTCCCCTCATATCTATTCTCTCACTCTCTTCTCTTTACTCCCCATTCGCCTTCCTATCCCTACT